>BSBK01014321.1:0-29929 GCA_027943335.1 Chamaecyparis obtusa | reverse complement strand
TAATTGCGAGGAAGGACAATATTAGTCGAGGAAACAGTTTCAGTGGTGACCGAGCTACCCAGTGATGACGCGAGGAGTTGAACACAGTATTGACCGAGCGTCAGTAATTTACATTTGAGGAAGAATTCAGATTCCTAGCCGACATAGTTGAATTCTTGGATTATGTAAATCATGTTGACTTTATTTATTGATTGTATGGAAGCATTTAATGCACTGTAAACCATTTTATTGTAATTCTATAAAGAGATTTGAGATGTTTCTAGAAGGATGGATGAAGAACATAAAGTTGGAAGGATTCAATGAATCTGAGCTAACCCTAAGATCTACAGAGAAAATTAAGTGGCAAAAGTTGGATTGACCTAAATGAAGAGGTATTAAGGAAACCTAAGTGTGAGGTTGAATAAAGGATGTTGGAGTTGTTGTTGTTATTGAATGAATAAGCAGAAAAGGCTGAAGGAGAAGGAGTTGTGATTGCTTGAAGGGATTTTTGAGTAGATCAGTGATGGAGATGGAAATGGATCATAGTTAGTAAGCCAACATATGTGCATGGAATTGGATCTGCTATTTGCAAAGTGAGTTGTATGTATTCAGATCAAACACTATTGTTACTTTCTAATCATTGTATCAGTTTTAAATCCTTTAATCAAGGTTGACCTAACAGTCATTTGTATAAATCCTTTGAACAAAGTTGCATTCTAATGGAATGTATGTAAGTCCTTTAACAAGGTACAGTCCTAATAGGGTGGTTGAAATCCTTTAACCAAGTCACACCTAATAGTGTGTTTGTAAACCTTTGAGAGGGTTGGCTTTTCATAGAGCTCACTTCAGAAGAGTGAAAATATCAGTAACATGTTACAAAGTGGTTTTTCCCAAATTGGGTTTCCACTATAAATCCTGATGTTAATGCTTGTGTGAATGTTTTGGTTTGAACATTTCTATGTTTTGCAAGTTAAATACTATTGGATAGTGGACTACACTGTTATTTTGTTTTTGATATGCATTTAGTAATGACCAAGTAGCTGTTGGTTATTAGATCTGAGTTGTTAAAGAGTTTTGAAAGTTTAATTATATATCTGGACCTAAGAACAACTGATTTACCCCCCCTCTTTGTTGTTCTAAATCATATTAACAATTGGTACCAAAGTTGTTGGTGCTTACAAAGAACATGTTTAAAGGTACTTGAAGTAAATGATTAGGATGTATAAAAAGGAGGTACCGAAGCTAAATAAGGAGAACTTCCCTACATGGAAGAGTCTGATGAAACTGCATCTAGCTGGTATTGGTGACTCAACAAAGTATTATATTGAGCATGACTATGTTACACATGTTGCACCTCTCACTACCAAGGAGATGAGAGCTAAACAAGAACACAATCAAGCAATGTTGGAGATTGCATCTGCCTTAAGCTATCCTAAATTTGAAGACATCAAAGATTGTATAAATGTAAAGCGAATGTGGGACACTCTTGCAAACATCTATGGTGGTGACATAAATGTACTAAGGGAAAAAGCTAAAATCCTGAGAGTTAAATTTGATGAAATGAAAATACAAGAAGGTGAGAATATTGCTCAATATTGTGGTAGAATAAAAGAATTTGTAAATTCTATTCGAGGAGCTAATGGAACTATTGAAGATGAGACTATTATTGGAAAAGTATTGATAACTTTGCATCCTATTTATGCCATCAAAATTTTAGCAATTCAAAAATCTAGATGTAACCCTGGCAATTATCTTACTTTGGAAAGTCTTGTTGGTAAGCTTACTACTTTTGAGCTTTCTAATTTTGATAACTTCAATGTTGCTAATGTTGAATTTGCATTCAAGTCACAAATAGTTCTGAATAAGTCTAAGAAAGAAAAAGAAAGATGCATTAATGAGAGTGAGAGTGAAAGTAACACTTCTGATGAAGAACTAGAGGATCTTGAAGCTCTTATGGCTAGAAGATTGAAAAGGGGAAAAGGAAAGTATAAAGGTAAACTCCCTATCATATGTTTCTCATGTAATAAAGTTGGTCATATAGCTGCAAGATGTCCTGATAGGGATGACAAGGATGAAGAAAGAGATAACAAGTATAAAGAAAAAATTGAAGACAGAGGTTACCAAAGGTACAAGGACTACAAAGAAAAAGGTAAGAAATCTTGTTATATTGTTGATGAAGAAATTGACACTGATAGTGATGATTTTGAAATTGAAGTAGTCTATGTTGCTATGAAAGATGAGTCTGATGAGGATGAGAAAAATGCACTGATATCCCATGTGAACAAAAATGATAAATGGATTATTGATAGTGGTTGCTCACACCACATGACTAGTGATAAAAGTAAGTTTGATACCCTAGATCATTACAAAGGTAGAAGTGTTAAATTTGGTAATGATGCACCATATCCTATTAGGGGTAAAGGATTGATTAAGCTGACTAATAAGATCACTTGTGAAAATGCTTATTGGGTTGAAGGTCTTAACTATAATCTACTAAGTGTTGCATAGCTTAATAGCATTGGCTACTAAGTAGAATTTCATCACAGGAAGGCTAAAATATTTGATGCCACTGGTGAACTGATTGGAAGTGGAGAACAGACAAGAGGTAATTTGTTCTATCTAGACCTATCTAAAGAGTCATGTATGATTGCACAACTTGATGATATATGGTAATGACATAAGAGGATATGTCATGTTAACTTTGATAATCTGGTAGAAATTAGTAAAAAGAAGAAAGTGAGAGGACTATCGATATTGAAGAAACCTGATAATGTAATGTGCAAACAATGTCAGTTGGGTAAGATGACAAAGTCTAGTTTCAAGAGTGAGACTTTTACTTCTAAAAATGCTTTAGATTTGGTTCATACTGACCTTTGTGGACCTATGGGTGTACAAAGCTATTTTGGTGCTAGATATTTTATTTTGTTTGTTGATTATTACACCAGAATGATGACTGTAATGTTTCTAAAAGAAAAATCTGACGCATTTTCATTTTTTAAGTGGTATTTGGCTAAGGTTGAAAAGGAGACATGTAGGAACCTGAAGTGTCTGAGATCTGACTGAGGAGGAGAATTCATATCAAATGAGTTCAATCTGTTCTGCAATGATAGAGGAATCAAGAGACAAATGTCTGCACCCAGAACACCTCCATAGAACGGTATAGCAAAGAGAAGGAACATATCTATCATGGATTGTGCAAGAACACTACTGATCGAGAAGAATGTTGCACAAAAATACTGGAGAGAAGCTGTAAGTACATCGATTTATACCCTAAACTGAGTACAAATCAAAAAAGGTACAAATATTACACCTTATGAGTTATGGCACGGGTATGCACCTAATGCAAAGTACTTTAGAATTTTTGGGAGAAAATTCTATATACTAAAAGACAATAGGAATGGAAAATTTGATGCTAAAAGTGATGAGGGCATATTCCTAGGTTATTCCTCAAAAAGAAAAGCTTATAAGTGTTTGAACTCTAACACTAACAAAATTGTGGAAAGTGTAAATGTCAAGGTTGATGAATATGCAGAGAAAAATGAACAGGAAAGCAAGAGAGAACTAGAAGATTATAGATCTTTTGTATATATAGAAGAAGGAGAGGTAAGTGACAAACTTGCACCTGATGTAGAGTCTCGGGTAATCAATGTCGAGCATTAGGGAAACAATGTCGAGCAACAAGAAGAACATGCTGAGCAACAGGAGGATGCTGCCAAGTATCAGGAAGAGGTTACCAAGCTTTTAGAAGCTGAATTTGACAATCTTATTGGTGAACCTGAAGAGCAAGAAGAAAAGAGAACATGACCTATTTTGGCACAATATGTAAGGAGACATCACAAGCCTGAACAAATCATTGGAGACAAAGAAACTAGAGTTCTGACTAGAAGCAAGTTAAGAGACCCTACATGTTTACTATGTGAATTCGAGCCTAAGACAACAAGGGAGGCATTAGAAAATGAAGACTGGATTCAAGCCATGAATGAGGAGATAGACCAAATAGAGAAGAATGATACTTGGACTCTGGAGCCGAGACCAGAAAACAAAAATGTCATTGGAACAAAATGGGTGTTCAAAAATAAGCTGGATGAACATGGACAAATCAAAAAGAATAAAGCAAGGCTGGTATGCAAAGGCTATGCACAAGAAGAAGGAATAGACTATGGGGAGACATTTGCCCCTGTAGCAAGATTGGAAGGAGTAAGAACTCTACTTGCATATGCTACCTACAAAGATTTCAAGGTATACCAAATGGATGTCAAGTTTACATTTTTAAATGGTATATTAGAAGAAGAAGAAGTGTACATTGAACAACTTGAAAGATTTTTTGATCCAAACAAGAGACACATGGTTTGCAAACTGAATAAGGTGCTATATGGACTAAAGCAAGCCCCTAGAGCATGGTATGAGAGGCTGCACAACTACTTGATACAAATTGGATTCTCAAGGACAAATGACACCAACAATCTATACATGAAAGATGAAGAAGGTAAAGGAATCTTGTTGGCTAATATTTTTATAGATGATATCATATTTGGTGGACAAGATGCCCTTTGTAAGAAATTTTCAAATGAAATGCAAACTGAATTTGAAATGAGTATGTTTGGGGAGATAAAATTCTTTGTTGGTTTACAAGTATATTAGATGGAGAAAGGTATTTTTATCACCCAGTCTAAATATGTTCACGAGATACTAGAAACCTTTGGTATGGAGGATTCAAGGCCAGTAAGTACTCCCATAGCTACTGGGAAAAAATTGTCTAAAAATGATGATGCTATTGAAGTAAACCAAACTTTGTATAGGTCCATGATTGGAAAACTGTAGTATGTTGTTCATAGCATACCAGATATTGCTCTAGTAGTAGGGATTGTGGCAAGATTCTCTGCCAATCCTAAGGAAACTCACATGATGGCTATAAAAAGGATAATGAGATATTTGAAAGAAACTGCAGATTATGGACTGTACTATAATAAGCATGAAAGATTTGAACTGAGAGTCTATACTGATGTAGATTGGGCAAGAAATGTGGATGACAGAAAGAGTACTATTGGTGGAGATTTCTCTCTTGGATAGAGATTAGTTTCCTGGACAAGAAAGAAACAAAATTGCCTTTCCCAATCTATAACTGAAGCTGAGTATGTAGATGCAGCAGTGAACTGTTCAAACTTGGTGTGGATAAAGAAATTGTTGGTAGGCATGAAAGAAGATATCACTAAACCAGTTGTCATCTACTGTGACAACACAAGTGCTATCAAAATATCTAAGAACCCAGTGATGCACACAAAGACCAAACACATCGCCATCAAGTATCATTACTTGAGGGAATTGGTACAAGATAAAGAGGTCAGAATGGAATATGTGAATACAAAGGAACAACTAGCAGAAATATTCACTAAAGCTTTACCTAAAGAAGCTCATGAATATCTAAGAGGCAAATTAGGGGTTCTTTACCTAACTGAGGTTGCCTAGTCAAGCTAGGAGCACTGCATCAAATGTGTTGCAAAGAGTATCTGACAAATTGATGCAAAGAAAGGTCACACTTTAGGAGCAGCCTAAAGTTGTGAAAAGTACAGAAAAGCTGATAATCAGTCATAAGAAAAGATGACAGAGGGAGAAATATTATTACTAAACTGACAAGATGACATCTACATCTGAAGGATGTATGTTTTAGTTGTTTCTTTAGCATTATTGTCAAAGAGGGAGATGAATAAGATGAAAACACATGGTGAGATTTCATGGAAGATCAAGTAAGAGGGAGAGATTCAGAGGAAAGGAACAAGAAGAGATCAAGTGGAAGTTACTGCGTGGACGGTCATGTAAGCACAACTAATTGATTCTGAATCAGAATGAAGCTAAGGATATTATAAATATTTCTAATGTACAAATAAGTTTTGGATTGGTTGGTGATTCATGTGTTATTCATATGGTATTTTCATCAATGCCAAAGAGGGAGATTGTTGGAAATTACATTTGAAGCAATTGTTGTATTGTCATTGATGTCAAACCTTGATTGGTAAGATTTTTGCTATCTAAGAAAGTACTATATCTATTTGATTGTTAAGGAGGATTAGGAAAGGTTGATAACAATAGCACCTAAAGAAAGGTTGAGTTATCTTGATACTTCAATGGGTACTTGATTATGTGGCACAATGATAAGATAATGTATTGCTTATCCAAGTAAGAAGTAAGACTAAACAAGTAGGCTTAACTGAGAAAAAGTGAAGAAATCTAGTTTAAGTCGAGTGATGTTAGTGTCAACCAAGCCAGTACATGCTGAGTAAATTCAGTGTTGACCGAACATCAGTTAATTGCCGAGGAAGACAGTATTAGCTAAGGAAATAGTTTTAGTGGTGATCGGGCTACTCAGTGATGACCAAGGAGTTGAACACAGTATTGACTAAGCATCAGTAATTTACATTTGAGGAAGAATTCAGATTCCTAGCCGACATAGTTGAATTCTTAGATTATGTAAATCATGTTGACTTTATTTATTGATTGTATGGAAGCATTTAATGCACTATAAACCATTTTATTGTAATTCCATAAAGCGATTTGAGATGTTTCTAGGAGGATGGATGAAGAACATAAAGTTGGAAGGATTTGATGAATCTGACCTAACCCTAATCTACGAAGGAAATTAAGCGGCAAAAGTTGGATCAACCTAAACGAAGAGGTATTAAGGAAACCTAAGTGTGAGGTTGAATAAAGGATGTTGGAGTTGTTGTTGTTATTGACTGAATAAGCAGAAAAGGCTGAAGGACAAGGAGTTGTGATTGCTTGAAGGGATTTCTGAGAAAATTAGTGATGGAGATGGAAATGGATCACAGTTAGTAAGCCAACATATGTGTATGGAATTGGATCTGTTATTTGCAAAGTGAGTTGTATGTTTTTAGATCAAACACTATTGTTACTTTCTAATCATTGTATCAGTTTTAAATCCTTTAATCAAGGTTGACCTAATAGTCATTTGTATAAATCCTTTGAACAAAGTTGCATTCTAATGGAATGTATGTAAGTCCTTTAACAATGCGCACTCCTAACAGGCTGGTTGAAATCCTTTAACCGGGTCACACTTGACAATGTGTTTGTAAACCTTTGACAGGGTTGGCTTTTCACAAAGCTCACTTCAGAAGAGTGAAAATATTAGTAACATGTTACAAAATGGTTTTTCCCAAATTGGGTTTCCACTATAAATCCTGGTGTTAATGCTTGTGTGAATGTTTTGGTTTGAAAATTTCTGTGTTTTGCAAGTTAAATACTATTGGATAGTGGATTGCACTATTATATGTTTCTGATATGCATTCAGTAATGACTGAGTAGCTGTTGGTTGTTAGATATGAGTTGGTGAAGAGTTCTAAAAGTTTAATTATACATTTGGATATGAGAACAACTGATTCACCCCCCTTCTCTATTTTTCTAAATCATATTAATTGTAATAACATTGAAGCTAAGGAGGACATCTCTCAAAATAGGGAGAAGGATAATCTCAATACCTTGGATGTTTGTGAAGAAAGAAAAAATGATGATGAGGGTGCGGCTAATCAAGAATTAAATTGTAATACAAGGGATCTCAATATGGAAGCTAAGGAGGATAGCAAGGAGGCCGCCAATACTATTGATGAAGATTCTAGTAAAGAGGACATTAGGACAATAGATGAGGAAGTCCTTACAAATTTAGAAACCCTTGACTCTAGGAAGGATAAAGACAATAATAATGATGACTATGAAATTAGCTCTGAAGGGAATATCAATCAATGTTCTCTTGAGGAGGATTTGAGGGAAAGGGAACCCCATGTGAAGAAATCCATTAGCATGATAGCGCTTCAACTGGAAAAGAACAAGGCAATGTATGGCTATAATTTAGATAAATGGGTCCAAAATGACCTTGTGGATCTAAAAAATAGGTGCATAAGACTGGAAATTAGGAATGAGCTGCTGGAGGATACCATTGATAAGCTAAGGAAGGGTGTTGTTTTGAACAAAAGAGATGAGGAGGTTTTTGATAAGGTTTCTGATGATACTACAACGTTGGAGGAAAAATTTAACAAAGCCTTGGAGAATGTGATAAATCTAGTAAATGACAAGATCAATAACAATGAAGCTATGCTTAAGAAATTGTTAACTCTTTCTAATACTAGTATGAAAGCTACTATGGAAAATTTGAAGGCTCTCTGCACTGTGCTAGAAGGAAACAATACATACATAATGAAAGGAAAAAATGAAGGAACTGATTCCATCTAGCAATTGGGACTGGGAAATAGAACTATATCTAATACCAGAAGGAAGATCTTGGCTCAGGAACAAGAAATTACTAATCTAAAAGATTCTATTAAGACTATGCAGAGTCAGTTGGTAGAATTGGAGGGCTTCTTGAAGAATCTGTCATGATCCTATGGCTAGTGTCTTTTTTTTCCTTGTGTTGCTAGGGGTTCTCCGTTTCATTTTTTGCTCTTTTTGAGTTAGTGCTTATTGTAAATCTAGGAAGTGTCCCTTTTGGTGTCTATCCTTTCTTGGGATAGTCTGTTGTCTTGTAGTATTTTCCATGCATATCTTTTCTAAGATTTGTTAAAGGGTTTCGGGGCCCCTTCAAAACCTGTTGTTACCTTAATAAAAAACAAATTATAATTATAAACATCACATGTACTCTTCAAACCATTACAATGCAATTAGAAGATTCATTTTGAAAAAAAAATAAAAATTGTTTCAAATATTTAAATTATAAATGATCATATTCATAATTATAACATGTAACAATTAGAATACATGTAATAACAAATATTTATATACACAATTACAAAGTAATAAATAATCATTTTCTTTAATTGGTACTAGCTTATAACACAAAGTATTGTTTATTCTTTATAACCATATGTCATATATTGTATCAAATATATATCATTTTTTAATTTAGTATTCATTACTAGACCTCCATTTTAATTCAATATAAACGATGTCCATTGATGATTACCCAAAAAATTGATAAGTTGTAATAAGTTATATTTAATTACAAAAATTTTTGTGATAAAAAAGTAGACATAAGTATCACATTGAATTTTTCTTTAAATTTATAAACTTATCTCTTTCTCAAATTTTGAACTTCTTTGATTTATGAACATGAATTCTAATGGTTGAAAAATGAGTTCATTTTGACTTTTTGGTAGTAATATATAGATTTCGTATACAAAAATTATAGTAAATGTGATCTCTCTCTCTCTCTCTCACACACACACACACACACACACACACACATTACCTTTTAAGGAGTTAAATATCATGTAAGGGGTTGAAGCCTTAAGAAAAGGGCATTAGTTGCACATAACATGAAATAAAATAAATCTTTTGTAATGAAGAAAAAATTTGTGGATTAAAAGTTGAGAACATATATTGTTTTTGATATTAAAAACAACAAAATAAGGGTGTTCCTTACAAAGCTACAACCCAAGGCTTTAAGAACCATTGATAAAGACCATCAACACTCAAACAACAAAAATAACATCAAAAATTTGAAAAATTCAACAATAGATTGAAATAAATATTTGACAATAGACTAACAATGCCTAACATGAGTGTAACAAGGTATAAAAGTTGTTATGAGTAACATGCAGCTAAAAGCCACTAAAAATTTAACAAAAGGTGATGCAGGAGCATCCTGGGTGTAAGAGCAATCTTGCATCACCCAAAAAAAAAATATTTCTATTTTTATATTCAATAATGGCTATTTTGTGCAGAGCTACTATTTATGGAAAGTTACTATTTTTGGTAATTTTTGTATGTGCTCAGAATGATCTGATTTCTTTCTTGGAGGTTCATTTTGGTCATATAAGTCTGCCAGTAAAGTTTCATTGCTAGATCAAGTGTATGTTGGAAGATATTGAAGATTTTTGGTATTGGCACCAGGGTACAGAAACTTTGAACTCAGTTTTGAAGGCTTTAGAGGCCCCGAATGAGGTCAAAAATTTGGGTGACGGGCGCTTGTGCCGGTCAAGCCTGTAGAGCGCTTCGTGGTGTTTCTGAAATGGGGTTATAATAGCCGATCGGGTCAACTGGTGATGACTTATGGTTTTCGGAAGTTGGGCCACCTGAAATGGCAGAAAATAATTTTCTTCAAAATTTCTGTTCGGGTTTCAAAGGTTATCTTGAGCCGACTATGATGTAATAAAATGTAAAATAAAATAATTCTAAGTTTGGTCGGCCTTATTGGCTAAAATTCTGGAACCTTCCCAGGCGGTGGAAAATTTGCCTATAAAGGAAGGCTGTATTATTGTCTTAGGCAATTCAGAATAGTTCTGGGTAGTAGATCTGGGTATTGATTTGAGGCTTTGTCCTACAGAATATTGTAAGGGAATGCCCATGTGGCTTTGCATATTGTAATTCTGAAAATTTGTAATTCCACATTTATGGAGATAATAAGAAGCCAATTTTTTGTTATTGCATATTATTGTTGTTGTTTCTCTATTTCTGTTATGTGTTTGTGGTATTTAGGGGAGCACCCTTCATCAAGTGGTATCAGAGAAAAGTTTTCTTGAGTGTGTAAACAGATCGCCAACTGTGAGGTAGTTTGCACCAGGACTGTGGTTAGGGTTTCAATGCGCATTGTGAAAATGCCTCCACGAAGAGAACGTGGCGGAAGAGCTGGTGTTGTGACACCTGAGGTTAGAGAGCTGTAGAGACAAGTGTGAGCATTGCAAGAAGAGATTCGTAGAGGAATGAATATTAATGTCAGAGATGAAAGCAAAGATGAAGCCGAAGAAGAATATCAAGAAGGAGAAGCTAAAATTGTGAACCAGGAGGAAGAAAGACTTTTTCGGGCGATTTCCAAGATTGGGAAAAGACCTAAGATTGAGGTTCCTACATTTTTTGGAAATCTTAACCCAGAGGAATTGATCAACTGGATCAATGAATGTGAGGAATATTTTGAGTACGAAGATGTTGAGGATCCTGATAGGGTCAAATTTGCGAAGGCCAGATTGAAAGGTCATGTGAAGATCTGGTGGCAAGAAATTCAATTGGAGCGAAATAGAAGAAGGAAAGATAAAATCACGAGATGGGATCAGATGGTGGATAAATTGAAGCGACAGTTCATTCCTGTTGATTATGAGCTTGACCTACTGAAGAAAATGTAGAGTTTGAAGCAAGCAAGAAGATCTGTTCAGGAGTATACAAAGGAGTTCTATCGACTTCTCATCAGAACAGGCCATGCAGAAGCTGATAAGGAGAAAGTTGCCTAATACCTTAATGGGTTAAGGCCAAGCATTCAGGAGGAGCTGAATCTGGTTCGAATGAACAGTATTGAAGAGGCATACCAGTTTGCCCTAAAAGTAGAGGAAAAGCTAAACAATAAGTTTTAGAGCAGACAAAATGGAAGAGGTCACGGTGGACGATCTGGTGGACGGTCATATGGTGGCTGAAATGAAGATCTAAAAAAGAAGGATGAGGCCAGTAGCAGTCAAAATCAGCGAGGAAATAATTCCAATCACTTCTAGGATCAGAATAATAGAGATCAGAGAGGAAGAAGAAGAGGACAAGGATCTGGAAGAGGTGGCTTCCGTGGAACATGTTTTCACTGTGGAGAAGAAGGTCATAGGGCATTTGAATGTCCTCAGTGCCAAGGCAGAACAGATAGGAGAAATGAAGGCCAGGCCAGAGTTGCAGATGTAGATGAAGATGCCAGATCATCAAATTCTGAAGATGTTGAAAGAGGAGAAATATTGATTAACAGAAGAGTCCTGGTGAGTGGTGAGAATGAACCTACGCAAAGGAGGAGCCTATTTCGCACCAGGTGCAAGTGTGAAGGTAAATGTTGTGATGTGATTATTGATAGTGGAAGCACTGACAATTTGGTGTCAGAAGAGATGGTCACAAAGTTGAAGCTCAAGAGACAGAAACACCCACATCCATATTGGATTACCTGGGTACAGGATGACCACAAGGTCATGGTCAATGAACAATGCCTCGTGAAGTTCAAGATTGGCGGATACCAAGATGAGGTATTGTGTGATATCATATCTATGGATGCATGTCATATGTTGTTGGGTAGAACATGGCAGTTTGACATATGTGCTGTACATGATGGTCGTGCGAATACCTATTCCCTGACAAAGGATGGAGTGCGACATAAGCTAAAACCATTGAAGGAGACTGAAGAAAAGGTATGTGGTAATGCAAGGATAACTTTTGTTGATGGAAGAAATTTCCTAGATGGTATGAGGCATGAGCATGTATGTTTTGCTTTAATTCCAAAAGCTGGTAAAGAGGAAGTAGAAGATGTTCATGTAGAAGTTGCAGATTTGTTGAATGAGTTTCAGGATATTGTATCCGATAACGTACCTGATGGATTACCACCAGTCAGGAAGATCAGTCATCAGATGGACTTGATCCTAGGAGCGATTTTTCCGAATAAGGCAGCACATAGAATGACACCTGCAGAAAGTGAGGAGTTGAACAGACAAGTACATGAACTGTTACAGAAAGGATTGATCCATGAGAGTCTGAGTCCTTGTGCTATACTAGCGGTATTAGCACCAAAGAAGAATAGAGAATGGAGGACGTGTACAGATTCTAGGACAATAAACAAGATCACAATCAAGTACAGGTTTCCATTGCCACGAATGGATGATATTATAGACTGTTTGAATGGAGCTGTGTATTTCTCAAAGATAGATCTGAAGAGTGGATATCATCAGATTCGGATCAGAGAAGGAGATGAATGGAAGACTGCCTTCAAGACAAAGGAAGGACTATATGAGTGGTTAGTCATGCCTTTTGGGCTAACCAATGCACCGAGCACTTTCATGCGGCTCATGAACGAGGTTCTGAAAGAATTTTTGGGTAAGTTTGTCATTGTTTACCTAGATGATATTTTGATTTTTAGCAAGACATTGGAAGAACATATGATGCATATTCGTATGGTGTTTGAGAAGTTGAGAGATGAGAAATTATTGATTAATTTGAAGAAGTGCAGTTTTGTGAAGAAAGAGTTAGTGTATTTGGGATTTGTAGTTTTAGCAGAAGGTCTAAAAATGGACCCAGAGAAGGTACAGGCTATCCTTGAATGACCTACTCCAAGGAGTGCTACCGAGGTAAGCTCTTTTCATGGTTTGGCTAGCTTTTACATAAAATTTATCAGAAATTTTAGCAGTATTTGTGGACCCTTGACTGAAATAATGAGAGGGGATAGAAAAGAGTTTAAGTGGACTAATGGGGCAGAAAAGAGTTTTCAATTGTTGAAACAAAAAGTTACAGAACAACCTGTTTTAGCACTTCCAGATTTTAATAAGGTGTTTCAAGTAGATTGTGATGCTAGTGGTACTGCAATAGGAGCTGTTATGAGCCAAGAAGGTAAACCTGTTGCTTATTTCAGTGAGAAGTTAAATGATGCCAAGAGGAAATATTCTGTTTATGACTAGGAATTTTATGCTATAGTTCAGGCATTAAAGAAGTGGAGACATTATCTACTTCCTAAGGAGTTTGTTTTGTATACTGATCATCAAGCTTTGCAATATTTGAATAGTCAAGGAAAATTGAATCAAAGGCATTTGAAATGGGTTGAGTTTTTGCAGAGTTATACATTTGTTTTGAAACACAGGAGTGGAAAGTCTAATAGGGTTGCAGATGCTCTTAACAGAAGGAAACTATTGCTGATAGAAATGCAGATTGAAGTGGTTGGGTTCAAGGAACTCAAGAATTTGTATCTAGAGGATCCTGATTTTGGTGAAGCTTGGAAAGCTTGTACAGAACCTGTTACTCTAGACAAGATGAAATGGTTGGATTTCATCATCCAGGATGATATGCTATTCAGAGGGAGTCAGTTGTGCATTCCACGAAGTTCTATGAGGGAGAATCTCATCAAGGAGAAGCATAGCGGAGGATTGGCTGGACATTTTGGTCATGATAAAACCCTTGGTTTGGTTAGTGAGAATTATTATTGGCCACAGTTGCAGCAAGATGTGAAGAAGTTTGTACAGAGTTTCAGAGTATGTTAGATGGTGAAAGGAGTGAAGCAAAATACAGGGTTGTATCAGCCATTACCCGTACCACAGAAGCCTTGGGAGGATATCAGCATGGACTTTGTTCTTGGTTTACCGAGGACTCAGCGGGGACATGATTCAATTTTTGTGGTGGTTGACAGATTTTCAAAGATGGCACATTTCATTCCCTGTAAGAAGACTAATGATGTTGTTCATGTAGCAGAATTGTTTTTTAGAGAAGTAGTGAGACTTCATGGTTTGCCAAAGACCATAGTTTCAGATCGGGACACTAAGTTTGTTGGATATTTCTGGCGTACATTGTGGAAGAAGTTGAAGATAGATTTGAAGTTCAGTTCATCACATCATCCACAGACTGATGGACAGATAGAGGTGGTGAATAGAAGTTTGGAAAATTTGCTGAGATGTTTGGTTGGAGATAAGCCAATAGGATGGGATTTGATTTTACCACAGGTGGAATTTGCATACAATAATTCTGTCAACAAGAGCACTGGTAAATCACCATTCCAGATTGTATATGGAAGTAGTCCAAGAAATGCATCTGAATTGAGGAAGATAGATAAAGGAGAAATAAGTAGTGCTGAAGCTGAAGATTTTGCAGAACACTTGAAGAACATCCATGGGGAGGTGAGGAAGCATATTACCAAGATGAACGCACAGTATAAGGCTAAGGCAGATGAGAAAAGGAGGTATAAGGAATTTCAGGTTGGTGATGAAGTCATGGTTCATTTGCGAAAGGAGTGGTTTCTAGTTGGTACATATAACAAGCTGAAAATGAAGAAGTTTGGACCATGTAGGATACTGAAGAAACATGATTCAGGAAATGCATATGAGGTAGAATTGCCTACTGAGCTAAATATTTCACCAGTGTTTAACATTTCAGATCTGACAGAGTATCATGAAGGAGGTGTTGAAGATGAGATCACAGCAGCACAGTGGAGTATTCCAGTAACTAGTTCAGACACTAAGGAGATCGAAGATATACTGGACAGTCATGTTGGCAGAAGCACAAGGAACAGGACATATGAAGAATATCTGGTCAAGTGGAAAGGATGACCTGTTGAAGATTCATCATGGCTGACAAAGGAGGAGGTTAGCTATCTTGGTTTTCCTCTACACACCTGAGTCGTGACAGGGTCACTTCTCAAATTACCCTGGGTGTCTGATGCAGGAGCATCCTGGGTGTAAGAGCAATCTTGCATCACCCAAAAAAAAAAAATTTCTATTTTTATATTCAATAAGGGCTATTTTGTGCAGAGCTGCTATTTATGGAAAGTTACTATTTTTGGTAATTTTTGTATGTGCTCAGAATGATCTGATTTCTTTCTTGGAGGTTCATTTTGGTCATATAAGTCTGCCAGTAAAGTTTCATTGCCAAATCAAGTGTATGTTGGAAGATATTGAAGATTTTCGGTATTGGCAGTAGGGTACAGAAACTTTGAACTCAGTTTTGAAGGCTTTAGAGGCCCCGGATGAGGTCAAAAATTTGGGTGACAAGTGCTTGCACTGGTCAAGCCAGTAGAGTGCTTCATGGCATTTTCAAAATGGGGTTATAATAGCCGATCGGGTCAACTGGTGATGACTTATGGTCTTCGGAAGTTGGGCCACCTGAAATGGCAAAAAATAATTTTCTTCAAAATTTCTGTTCGGGTTTCAAAGGTTATCTTGAGCCGACTATGATGTAATAAAATGTAAAATAAAATAATTCTAAGTTTGGTCGGCCTTATTGGCTAAAATTCTGGAACCTTCCCAGGCGGTGGAAAAATTGCCTATAAAGGAAGGCTGTATTATTGTCTTAGGCAGTTTAGAATAGTTCTGGGTAGTAGATCTGGGTATTGATTCAAGGCTTTGTCCTACAGAATATTGTAAGGGAATGCCCATGTGGCTTTGCATATTGTAATTCTGAAAGTTTGTAATTCCACATTTGTGGAGATAATAAGAAGCCAATTTTCTGTTCTTGCATATTATTGTTGTTGTTTCTCTATTTCTGTTATGTGTTTGTGGTATTAAGGGGAGCACCCTTCATCAAAAGGTCACCAAGAACATCAATCACAATTAAAAATGAAAAACCAAGGTAAGCTAAACATGATCGCTAAGATTAGAGTCATGACGTGCATGAAAAAATACATTGCTCCAATCTTTTATTAGGAATTTGAATAATTTCTAATAGTTACCTTGTTCCTATGTGTGATTACCCAAAATCTTCCTCTACATAGGACACAATGAGGTGGCTGAACTATGGATTAATTTACAACTAAACCTAGCCACATTCATCATTTTCCTTTCCATGTCAAGAACTAGCTTCATTAGTTCAACTACTTTAGTTTTTAGGATCCTCAACTCAATGGACAAAGAAAGACAGTCAGTGAAACTCCTTTTAGTTATTTTGGCATCAGCCTCCTCTTGCAAGTCCACCCTTTCCAACTTCAAGCTATCTGATATGTCTATGAGACCACAACTAGAAGAATTTATAATACTTTCCAAAATTCTATCCCCTCCACCTTTAACGTGCTCATCCTTCATGCCCTTGATCTTCCACTCACATTGCCCTTGTTTTCCTCCCTTTGTTCATCCCCAATGCACACAACCTCTTTGTCCCTACCTATAGATATGGATGTCAATATGCTTGATCTACACAATTTACCCCATTATCATTATTTTCTTCTTTGTTATCATCCTCTTTCATATAATCCTTCTCATGTGAAGTTGCAGGGAAAGGGTAACATTTGCTCTTGGTCATAATCTTGCTAGCATTGCAAGTTCTCTCCATGGTAGCATCAATGTCAAGTCTCCCATGCATACCAATCTTAGAATCCATGTGGTCCTCACCCGTCCTGGAAGCCGGATAAACATGAACCACTGTCAAGCCCACCCAAAATTCAAAAATGGAAGTTTGGGTTCCAAAGAGGGAAACTGTCCAATAATACCACCAATGGGAGTGTTAAGGGGGGTCATGTGTGCCATAAAAGGCAAGGTAAATACTTGGTCGCATTTTACTTCTCCTCTCATGCAAGTTGTACCTCATCTTGTAGAATAGACATTTAGGTTGAAAGTTTATGGTGGAGGATAGAAGACTGAAAATGATGCACCACTGCATCACTTGATGTTGTTGCATCATTAGAGAGTCCTTCAAATTTACCTTATGACACTTATATATTATTTATTAAGAAACTAATTTAAAATTTGTTGATGCTTATAAATTATACATTAATGATGTTTCAATATTATGATGCACTTAATTTGAAAGACAATATGATATTCAAATTCATGTTTTATGAATTGAAAAAAGAGTTGTATTGAATGTAAAAAGTCAATCTATTTTAACCTCATGAGAAAAGCATAACATTTTATTCTAAAAATATAATATTTTAATATTTAATTTTTTAGTGCATTGAATTAAATTGACTTATGCCTTGTGTGGAGTTAAATTTTGACTACTATTACTTATTTTTACATACAAAATCATGAATATAATTCTTGTTTATTGATGAAATATGTCAAGTTAATATAAAACAACTCATTAAATGACACTAAATGAATTTTTACTATTTATTGATATTTTTATATTTATTCGATAGGCTTTCCCTACAAGGTTGCTTGCATCTGTACCTAGGCAAAACCTATCTCACGCCTAAAACTAGCATTCCTCTGGTATTGATCTACAATAGTGGAAAGTGGTCATTCCTAAACATGTAGAGGGTTTGTAGTTAGTTTTTCCCATTGGTTCACATTGTAATCATGACATATCATCAATGGGACTTTCTTGTAGCACATCCTACACACCTTTCAGAGTAAAACTTTCAAGAAATTATTTGAGCTAAGAGTGCGTCGGGATGCATGATCCTCATGAGACTTTTAAATTTGTTGCAGATCATGTATAGTTATTTTAAATCTGCTAATAAGATTGATTGTAACTGTATGTCTCTTGTATCATGCTTGCAGTCTACCCTTAGACCCTAAACTGAATGAAAAGCATTTGCAAAGAATGACTGAATGCAGAGTAGTGTATGTAACCAATTTTTTGTTGCTTCATCATGGTATCATGTTTTACATCTTCTTGGGGCATTTAATTTTTAGCTACATCTGATGTTTTCCAATAGTTGTTTACATTTATGCATTTCCTACTCATTGTGCCCATAAATCACATAAACACCAAACACTGTATTATTTTACTAGAATTTAGAAAAGAACTCAGCTAGGACAACATTTGGGGTTTTTAGGTGTTGACGCTTCTTCGTCTCTTCTTCAAGCCACAATTTTTTTTTGTCTTCGTGCTATATATCTAATAGCTCCTCTTGTTGTTACTATTTCTTTGTATAGATATTTGTAGGTTTTGAAATTCCATTATATTGGTCATGTAATGTCCAGTTGTTGTCGTCCTTTAATTTACTCAACTTATAGCTAATGGACATGAATGTGCTTTAAATTTTATAGGTAATGAAGCAATTGATTAGGGTTTTGGTTCATCTCATATAAAAAATTATGCACTAAGAGAACCCAACATGTGGGTATTTTATCAAATGGGTCTTTAGATTTGGTTAGCTGAAGTCATAATTTCTTCCTAGGATGGGAAAAGTGTTTTGAATCCTCCTCCTATACTCATCACAGTTGGGGTTGTTGTTAATGTGAGTGCCAAGGTTGTTGAGATGAATGAGAACTTTATTTACGCTACACTTGATTCATGGCCTCATGAAAATTATGGTTATGGGAGATGCATTTGGATTAAGTCTTCCATTCTCAATTTGGTTAGTATTTATTGCCTTTTTCCCCTTCTTATTCCATTGCATTTTGAATTTAGTGGGCACCCTTTTGACACTGGAAAAATGAGCACTTAATGTTGTTTGAGAGAAAACTTGAAACTATAACTCCAATAGAGACAATTTCCTTTTGGGTTTGTTCCATATCTATGACTAATCTAGCCTATTAGTGGAACATACATTTTATATTTTTAATTGTACCAAGTTTTATTGTTGTTAACACACTTGATGCCAAACATGAATGATAAATATTGATTGACAGATTCAAGCTCTTGTTGTGTGTGGTATTATATTTAGGATCTTAAAAATCTAAGTTTTGCAAACAATATAAAAGGTATGCACTTGTCCCTCCTTACATTTTTAGATCTCAATGATTACAGATTTGTATATTATCTTCTATAATGCTCAGGCCTGTGAGAATCTACACAATAGTGCATTGTAGAAAATGATGCCTTTTTAAGGTATGGTGGGGATAGGGATTTCTATTTCTTTATCATTTAGGATTTAAATGGTTATCCATATATTGTTTACAAAGAAGTCTCAACCATTTTCAAATCATGGTGTTTGAATGCAAATTTTTGTTACACTCAAAGTTAGGATGGGTGGAACATTGCAAGACAAAATATTATATGATATTTATCCCCTATCACAATCTAGCCATCCTTTTATGTGGAATACTTATCTCATGTTTGGATTCTCAAAGGGTTATCTTACAATGTTCAGATGGGATGAAGTGAACATATTTTTGTAAAAACAGGGTAATATCCTGCATTGTATTTTACAATATACATTGTATGGTACCTCCTATACTATACTTGTTACCAATGTATTAGTATAGTGTAAAGATATGGTGATGTTTGACTTAAATACATTGTATGATAGGTATTAGATATCTAAGGGTCATTGGGGGGGTGCTTGGGATCCAAGCAAATACTAAAATTAGATTTATTACACATTATGGTTATAAGAAATATGCCTTGGAGTTTGGTAAGCCCATTTAAGCCCAATTATAGCTAATTTTTCCTAATTGTGAATCTTTTTATTTTTATTTCTTTATTTATTTTTAACAACATATTATGAGAGATAGTTTTTTTGGGGAGATAGGAAATGAGTTGAGTGGATCTAGTATTGGAGAAAGTGTTGATGCTAATTTGTATGCCTTAATATAATCAAGCTTTTAATGCAAGACAGGTAAGGAGGATCCAATTAACGACAGTCCAAACATGCAGCAAAACACCACAATGCAAAATAACACAACAATACAATATTTTCAACTAAATTTTCATTAACATGCCCGACTGTAAGGCCTTCTGGGTTAGGGCCAAATAAAATCAAAGTATTTCTGCAATCTTCCAGCTAGTCCAACTCTGAAACAATTAGCAACTGATGGAAATACTAAGGTAGATCTAAACTTGAGCTCGCAAGCCTCCAAGTAATCTCCTTGTCTCCAAGCATGCAAACCACTAGCTCTGCTATTACAACTATCAGATAACAATCTAATCTTCAAGATCTCATAGGATCCAAGTCTAATCACTCTATCTATGACTCCAATCTCCTTTCTAAACAACTACCCAAATACTCCTTAAATATACTTCCTCAACCACAAGTCGGCTGGAAGAAATAATTAACTCCTAAGCCAAGTCAGATTCTACTACAAACAAATATTAAATGCAACAACAAACAACTATCAAATAGCCTTACAAACAATTAATTCTCCATGTTGGCCTCTAGATCTACATAAGAGAATACAACAAAAGATACCAACAATAAATGCACCAAGTCGGCCAACCAAATCTCCAAGAACTCCAGTCGGTAAACCAGAACTACCAAGCACCAATGAAACAACCGAACATGCCAAGCATCATTGAGCAACACAAGCATCACTGAGAAAGCACGTCGACTGAGCACCATAGATATCACTGAGTACAAGTTCCACCGAGCGCTAGAGGTTTCATCGAGTTCCTTTAGCAACTGAGCTTCCTTCAATAATCACGATCGTCGGTTAAAGTTGCAACCAAGTAACAAAAAACCAAATCAACACACCACCATGAAGATTCACTGAGTACCCTAGAATGCCCCTGCATCAGACACCCCAAGTTCAAAAAGATGTTCTCATAGGCTGGAAGAACATCTTCCAAGATTTAGCACATAAACCCCGAACTGGATCTTCACATACAAGCCCTTCAACTCTCATCTTGCACACTCTTCCACTTTAGTTTCCTCTATCTTTTCAAATCTTTTCTTGACAACACACATGCTTGTTCTCCATACTGATCCATCCTTTTAGAATTTCTCAACTCATCTCGACTACCAAAGCTCAGGTTTCTCCTACCGAGTGTTGTATCCAATAAAGGCATCATGGAAAGCTTCATGTTATTCTTCTCAACAGTAAACACATTCTTGACACAATCATACATAGCTTTGCAATCATATTGCCAAGGTCTATTGAGTAATATATGACAACTATTCATCTCCATAATATCACACAACACTAGATCCTTATACTGGCCAATCTAAAAATCAACAAAGCAGTGCTCCCTCACTTCTGGAGCATGAACATCTTGTAACCAACTGATCCTATAAGGATAAGGATGTCTCATTCTCTTCAAACCAAGTTTCTAAACCATGTCCTCAACAATGAGGTTATCATTACTACCACTATCAACAATTACATCACAAAGTTTACCTCCTGACTTGCACCGAGTTCTGAACAAATTACTCCTCTGACAAGGTTCCTCCTTTGCACCAAGAAATGTTCTCCAAACCAGCAAGTTCTCAGATTTAGGTTCATTTTGAATGTTCTCATTTACCATAGCAGTCCTTTGGTCACCAAATTTCTTTTGTGTACACTCAAAAGATTGGTGTCCTTCTTCACCATAATTATAACAAGTGCCCTTAAAGATAACCCTACCTATCTTCTTTTTCAATTCCACAAGTTTCGGTTCATCTCCAACAGTCAGTTTATCATTCGCTGAGTGATCAATCTTTTCCTTCCCTCAGGGATTACTATGAACTTATCTTCTACCTTCAAAGCCTACTACTAAGCATCTTCATTCGAATCAATCTTTAGCATACCAAGCTCATCTTGAATATTGAATCTCAAACCATTCACATACCAAGCTAACTTTTTCTTTACCACGTTCTCTATGTCCAGACCGAATAGTCAACTTATAAAATTCCTCGGTATAGTCCTCCACAATCAAATCTTTTTTCTTCATATTCTGCAACTTCTTAAACAAGTCAAGCTCATAGTCAGCATGTATGAAATTAGCTTTCAATTTAGTCACCATCAACCTCCACTGATTGATCTTCATTTCACCTTCATCTTCTCTATCTCTTTGTAATTCTTTCCACCAAAGAGCAACATGTCCTTTCAACTTAGTCTGAACTAATCTTACTCTAACAGGATCTTCAGTTTCTTCAAGCTCAAAGAAGTCTTCTAATTCACCAATCCAATCAATCAAGTCCCTCGGTCTCAAAGTACTAGAGAAAGTAGAAACTTCCATTTGGTAACTAGAACTTAACTGAGCTCTAGATCTATGTAAATGACCAATTCTATCTTCATCATATCTATCTCTCCGATCATCTCCACTATATCCAACAGCTTCAAAGTCTTTAGCAACTTCCTCATAACCATCATCAGTACCAAGATTCCTCGACATACCAGCAACAGCTCTCATGACCTCAGCAATCATGTCATTCTTCATTAATTCCATCTCAGATCTAAAATCAACTTTAACCTTCTGTGTAATCTTTGATTCCACAACATCATAGAGATCTACAATTTCTCTAGGGTCCAATCTTCTTGGAGGCATCCTTCAAGATTTTTGAAAACCCAAAGCAATAAGTCACCAACCAAGGTCCTAATGCAAATAGCCTCAACTCGGAGATTGGTTTACACACTCAAGATCTTCAAGCTCTGATACCACCTGACGTAGGATAGGTAAGGAGGATCCAATTAAGGACATTCCAAACATGTAAAAAAACATTACAATATGAAATAACACAACAATACAATATTTTGAACTAAATTTTCATTAACATGCCCGACTGTAAGGCCTTCCAAGTTAGGGCCAAATATAATCAAAGTATTTCTGCAATCTTCCAGCTAGTCCATCTCTGAAACAATCAGCAACTAATGGAAACACTAAGGCAGATCTAAACTTGATCTTGCAAGCCTCCGAGCAATCTCCTTGTCTCCAAGCATGTAAACCACTAGCTCTTCTATTATAACTATCAGATAACAATCCGATCTTCAAGATCTCACAGGATC
The DNA here is from genome assembly GCA_027943335.1 of Chamaecyparis obtusa. Taxonomy (NCBI): domain Eukaryota; kingdom Viridiplantae; phylum Streptophyta; class Pinopsida; order Cupressales; family Cupressaceae; genus Chamaecyparis; species Chamaecyparis obtusa. The sequence goes on along the minus strand of BSBK01014321.1, from coordinate 6,938 downwards.
CAAGTCTAATCACTCTATCTCTGACTCCAATCTCCTTTCTAAACAACTACCCAAACACTCCTTAAATATATTTCCTCAACCATAAGTCGGCTAGAAGAAATAATTAAATCCTAAGCCAAGTCAGCTTCTACTACAAACAAATAGTAAATGCAACAATAGTCGGCTCTCAAATATCCTTACAAATAATTAATTCTCCATGTCGGCCTCTAGATCTACATAGGAGAATACAACAAAAGCTACCAACAATAAATGCACCAAGTTGGCCAACTAAATCTCCAAGAACTCCAGTCGGTAAACCAGAACTACCGAGCACTAGACAAACAACCGAGCACCAATGAAACAACTGTCGGTTAAAGCTACAACAAAGTAACACAGAACCAAATCAACACACCACCATGTAGATTCATCGAGTACCCTAGACTACCCCTACATCATCTTTGCAAAGTTTCGAAAGAAATATACAATCATTCTCTTGCAAAATTATTATTGGTAACACCTGATGGAATGGATCAAAGGATCCATCGTGGTTTCAAGCAATTCTTCATGAGACATGGCTGAACTTTCTCGATGTTGTTACATGACATATATACAATCTTGGAGCGGGTAGAAAGATAGACAAATACCCTTAATATTTGATTTTGTTCTCATTTGCAACTTGGGTTAAGTAATAATATTTTTGTGTTGGTCAAGTGTGTATAATAATTTAGCAACAAAGATATTGGATCCATTAACAAAGAAGCTACAAAGTTTAGAAGAATGCTGTAATGCCCAAAAATTTGGATGTGACCTCCTTTTAGAGTCTGACCTATTAAGAAAGGGAGTCGTGAGATTCATCGAACATTTATTTTGTAGGATGGATCCCTCCAGTAGTTGTCATAACGGTTAAAACAATAATTGTGATGTTGAGGGGTCTAGTAGGTATTCTTGTTCTAGGACAGTGAGACCGCACACGTGTAGCACTTCCCTCTAGCCTAACTTCTTAGCTTGCAGGAGTAAGCCTAGTCCTTAGGGGGGATGATGTAGTGCCTCCCTCATTTGACTCTTATCACAAGCATCTTGATAGTGTTGTTTTGACCTTCACACTCATTGAGTAAGATCAAATTGGTCCCATGTAAGGATGTACCTCTAGTAGGATCTAATTTTAGAACGTATTTATGATGCCTTGAGTGACTTGGGATCATTAGATGTGTTATTGAATTGTTCGATGATGTTCTATGGTGATTTAAAATGAGTCGATCTTGTGATGTACTCTTTGTCTTGTTGCTTTTGTGCACGTGTTAAGATGCTAGGATGCACTATGTTTTCAATAGGGGTAATTGTATTCATCTGATTTTTATGTTAGCATAATGGAGCACCTGTTTTGAGGTAATTGAATTGGATAAGGCACATTAAATAATCATAAGGTGAAATGTAGATTTTAAAGAAGTTAAATGTTGTTTCCTAATGTATGAATTTTCTTGAACACAAATGCAGTAGGGAGGGTGTGCAGAGTCATGAATTGTGTAGGTAGAAATGCACACTTTAGAATGTGAGATGTCACAATTGGATATGTATGCTCGCATAAACTATCATTTAAGTTTATATCAGGTTGAGATGTGAACTTTTTGTAAGTTGAATTGTCAGGTCTCAATGTTCCACCATTCATATACATTAGACTTACTCTTATAGTGATTTCATATCTTTGGCTTTATGTGATGATTTTTATATGATTATGCAGATGATGATGTTAGTGTTACAAAAACTGGATCGTCCTATAGAGATAATATATACTAGTGTGATATTGTAGAATACAATTGCCTTCGTTATTGATTGATTCTACAATAACAATAGGGTATATGTATATATTGAATAGTCATGTAATGAATAGACATGACCGTATATACTTATGGTCATGTCACTTCATTACATAACTATTAGTTAACATATCTTAACCAATAGTTTATTCATACTTTGTATAATATATATATATATATATATATATATATATATATATATATATATATATATATATATATATATATATATATATATATATACACACACTTACTTTTCAATTATATTATATAGTATATATATATATATATATATATATATATATATATATATATATATCTATATTTATATGCATATCATGATTGTCTCGTCATTTATTAAACACGAATGAACAATACTTTAACACTCCCTCTTGAGAGAGAGTTTAATAGAATTTGTAGAATCTTTTCATATCATGATATCCGACACATCCAGGATAGACCCTTTCGGGAGTCGATCTTGACAAGTTATTACACACCAAGTAATAACATAAGCAACAAGATATCCAGCACATCCGGGACAGTCCCTTTCGGGAGTCAATCTTGAAGCCTGGTTAACTATTTTCAAGATCGTCACCTTTCATAACAAAAAATGAATGGGCCCATAAAGTCTACCATGACTTCTGACACTTCAGGACACACAATTTAATGTAGTCTCGTCATGAAAATAGACTTGAATATCATGATCTCCGCACAGTCGGGACACACAATTAAGTAGTCTATCATGATATGGTTTCGTTATTACACATCTAGTAATAACAAGAGTCAAGATCTCCACACAGTTGGGACACACAATTAAGTAGTCTATCTTGACACTTTGGTTCACTATTATTAAGTGAGGAAGGCTTCCACCTTAAACTTGTCTATCAAAGACAAGAATCATTTAAGATACAAAGTGATAGATCACTAAGGCTGAAAATCAACATCAGGAATACTTCCTCTAAATTAATATGACCACGATCTTGGGTTGCCATCTTAATTTGATCTTCTAGCTTCTCCCACTGACATGAAAGCATAGCCTTCTCACATGGTAATTCATCATAATTCTCTGCTACAGTTTCTTGATCACTAGGTAACCAACAAAACATGGTCTACTCCCTCTGAATCAAGATCTTCGAATGTCCACTGATGCAGATCCTTTTGCTTCCTCTTCTGTCATGGAGGCATACCCTGTTTATATGCTCATCTCAGTGTTACTATAGGACGTGACTCCATACCTTTCTTCCTAAGAGAATCGATGTCTCATACATGAATAATCTGAATAGACATAAGGTTGCCAACTCACATTGACTAGCATAGGATGCATTTTGATCTTTTTCAAGGCCACAACACTAACACTCCCTCTTGGACTTGAGGGAAGATAATAAAGACCTCTGGTATGATGTCAATCTTAATAAACTATAGTTTTAAGATGTATGAATTACTTCAATCAAAGATCCTATCCATGTGCATCTCATATGTGATTCTATCCACGAGTTTCCACTTCTATAGCCTCAGAATTGTTTCACCTTTAGCAATGATCTCCCTCTCAATCAATATGATCGATTTTGTCACAAGTTGACTGAATCATCTGCTCCCTCTGAAGCTCAAGCTCATCAATTCTTAAACTTTTTGAAGATGTCAGGACTCCCTCTTAATCTGAATTTCTCATGCTTTCATCCTTTTATATTCCCTTTCGTAAGGTGAGCCCATACAAAAAGTATTTTGAAGAATCCATCTCACTATAGTCCAAAGGTTGTACACAAATCCATGAGTACTTATTACGAAATTTCACTATCGTAGTGTAATCAAAATCTGGAGTAGTGTAGTTGTAGGAGCCTGTCAGTGCCACATGTGCAACGGACCCTGCACTCAACAGTCCATAAGTACTTGTGATCAAATAATCATCCTGCACTTATTATAGTATGAAACAACCCTGCATAATGCCTTGATTGCATCATTCTTCTTTTCCTACAAGAACATTCTTGGAGACAAATGAAAAGATCAAGGCAAATAGCTCTTATAGTACAAACATGAATACATATAAGAAAATGACTACAAAATTATAAAAAAAATTAACTCAAAGATGAATACTTATCTTAAGTTTCAAATATTTCTTTCTTTAAAGTGAGCCCATAGTCACTTGATATCCTTGATTTTTAATAAGGTGATCATGAATCTGTAACAAGGTGTCACTGAAATCAAGTCTTCAATTTTCTTAGTATTTCAGCTTTGAGAGTTGCATACCAATCCTTGTCTTCTCACCCTTTCAAAAATTATAATTATTTTATCTAAATTGATATTGTTTGTTCCTTTATGATAATCGTTGATTATCATTAGATATGAACTTGAGATAAACATAATTTCTTTCACCTCTGTAAGTGTCCCGCTAAAATGTCTTATTATAATTTATATCACACAAGATTAGATGATTTCTAGATGAGAATTGCTACTTTCGTGATATGTATAACACGATTTTCTTTGTAATTAGAAAGAGACAAATCATTTCTGATGTCAGATGTAATGATTGCAAGTATCACTACTAATGGTTATTCCAGTTCCCAATCCTTCACAAAGTAAGAATCTTATGGTTATCTCTATTCCATGCTCTTTCTTTAGAGGGAACTCACTAAGATATCATCCCCTCTTATCAATATAATGGGATTTCCATACAACATGAATTACCATCTTTAGTACCTATGATGATATTAATTACTTCCTCCAATTATCCACAATGTGATTATCAGACTGAGAAAATATTCATTCATTCTTCAACTGTAAGTTCTCCCGGGTCAAGGAATATACGACTACTTGATATTCAAAATTAGATGATCTTCGGCAAAGAAATCCAAGTCATCGATGCTCCTATGCCTCCCGTTTTGCCTTTGATACTTGCTGCTAGAATGAATAAGGAGAGTAATTTATTTGTTTCTCCGTTACCCCTTCATATTGAACTATGAATTCTCATGTCTATTGCATTTGCATACTTGATAATCATATGTCGCCCAATCTTCATAATCTTTGTTCTCCAGCTCACCATTCCAATGTGTGTTATCCATTGCCACTGTGTGTCTTTGTAATGATCCCTAATAGTCCTCCTTGGGATTAAGGACATCTAGCCCAATTCTTATAAATCTTAGTTCCTGATATCACTATTAATGTTGGTTTGATCAATAATAGATATGATTTAGTCCTATTTGTTATTATGCAATTGATAATTGCTGACCAACGTCTTCCTTCCTAGCACCTCTGTAAATTCCATAATGATGCCCCATGCTGTGATATAGAACCATATTTTTGTATCTAGAGTTAACAGGAGACACTAGTGTTAATTTCATAAACTTTCTTTACACGCTGTCAAATGTATTTATCTTCTCTTGTTCAATCAAGATATAAATATATGGCAGAGATGACACCCGATGAAGACCTAAATGTTATCCATGTTCTATGAGCATCCCCTACTCGATATAGTATCTTGATTATAATTAATGTCTACTTCTATAATGTCCCCAAATCCATTATCAGATTTCAATATTAGAGAAATCAATTTTACTCAATGTCGTTGCTTTAGTTGGTTGTTGTCTTCTACTATATAACCTTATCGCTTGTGTAATGTGCTTCTTGGGTTTGATTATTCTTGTTTTGCTTTGTAGTTCCAATTAAAATAACTCTTGTCATGATACTTCCTCCTTTGTATATTGGCAGATGATGCCCTCAATACACATCAACTGCTGAGTATATTCTTTCTCTGCCTGTCTTCGATGATTGGTCTACTGAATTCATTAGTATTATCGTAGCTTCTTAGTATATGTAGGAACTACTATTTCAAAGCCAATGTTGGTGGTCTGAGATGAATCGTGACTCTAGGTTATGAGATGCCTTGCTTATGATGATCATTTTACACTTCTGTTATTGTAAGATATCTGATATGAATCAGTGATGATACTTCTTCAGTGGTATTGTTTCTTATCACTAGTGAATTGACGTTCATTGTATACTCAAATTGCTGACTATAGTTATTAATTGTGATATGTTAAGCTTTCATTCAATCACCAATATCATCGCTGGCTTAATCATTTGTTTATTATTTCTATTGCAGACTATAAATTTGCCGATTGTATACAGTGTTGATTGTGTGAGCCCTCCTTTACTGCCGACTGAGATTATCTATTGCTGACTCCGTATCTTTCCTTCTTATTCGCTAATTGGTGTTGAGTATATCTTCTATGCTAACCTATGTTCATCTTATCTCCTCCCCATCTTGAGATTTGTCAAGTGCAGGATTGAACACGATGTTTCCTTATTTTGCTTACTGATCTGTATATATATATATATTCTCTATAGGTTAGGCTCTGATACCATGTTGCGAAAACTGGATCGTCCTATAGAGATAATATATACTAGTGTGATATTGTAGAATACAATTGCCTTCGTTATTGATTGATTCTACAATAACAATAGGGTTTATGTATATATTGAATAGTCATGTAATGAATAGACATGACCGTATATACTTATGGTCATGTCACTTCATTACATAACTATTAGTTAACATATCTTAACCAATAGTTTATTCATACTTTGTATAATATATATATATATATATATATGTATATATATATATATATATAATACATATGTATATATATATATATATATATATATATATATATATGTATATATATATATGTATATATATACATATATATATATATGTATATATATACATATATATATATATATGTATATATATACATATATATATATATGTATATATATACATATATATATATATATGTATATATATACATATATATATATATGTATATATATACATATATATATATATGTATATATATACATATATATATATATGTATATATATACATATATATATATATGTATATATATATATATATATATACATATACATATACACTTACTTTTCAATTATATTATATATATATATATTAATTGAAAAGTAAGTGTATATGTATGTATATATATATATATATATATATATATATATATATATATATATATATATATATATATATATATATATATATATATATATATATATATATATATATATATATATATATATATATATATATATATATATATTTATATGCATATCATGATTGT
>BSBK01014320.1:35000-39543 GCA_027943335.1 Chamaecyparis obtusa | reverse complement strand
AGAGTAACAATAAGTCGAAGAACACCATGCATTGATGGATGATGAGGACCCATACTTACCATCATGAGGTCTTTCTCCCTAGCAACCATAATCATAACTCTTCCCCGGTTAAAAAAATCAATGAGAACAAAAGAAAGAATGACTCATTAGGATCCGGAATTTAATAAAACATAATTTCTTCAAATTTCGTTCAAAATTAACGCAGTCCACGAATATCTAATTGATCGATTAAACGTTTGTAACGAAGTCTATCTTTCTTGAACAGATAAATCAGAAGTCGTTTACGTTTACCCACAATTTTCCACAAACCTCTTTGGGACGAGTAGTCTCTTCCGTGCAGGTCCAAATGTTCAGTAAGTTTTTGAATTCGACTGGTTAAATAACATACTTGAGATTCAACAGATCCTCTTTGTTCTCTAGGAATCAAAGAGGGACGAACAGACAATTTTTTGATCATAAAAAAAATATTTCCAAGTTCAATATTATTGATTTAATTTAGAGTAAGAAAAAAGAATGAGATCCATTTCTTTTTGTTCATGGTCTATATATCCTACGTTTCGATCGAATTAGAATAAAGCTACCATATCAGCAAGATTGAATGTCGGAGTTTATCCGGTATTATTCAAAAGAATGATACACTCTCCTTTTCCATTGAGAAAGAAAAAAAGGGATGACGGAATGATTAATAAATTCCCGATCTTTAAGATCAAAAAGAAGGGCTGTAGTGGATTATAGAACCGTGTCCCTTGATCTTTCCAAGTACCTCCAAGAGACCCTAGAGATTCCCATTGCTCCTCTCTAGGGTCTTGGAGGGTGTACTATAGTTACACCACTTCCTCTAATTTATTCATTATTTTGGGGATCTTCTTCATCCGTTCCTTTGCTAAGGTAGGAAGAAAAACCCTTGGGTTTTTTTCCCATTAGTAGGTCTCTCGGGAGGTTCAGTAGGTCTCTCGGTATGTTCGGGCTTGGTCCTATTATTTTCACCTCATCCTTCTCACCGAAAAAAAACTCTCTTAAAGAAGAATAACTCGTAACATAAGAAAGAGCTTTTCTTGCGTCCGAATTTGCTTTTTTCCTCCAAACCTTGTTACGATGCTGTTTTTTGGATTTAGAGGTGCGTTTTTTTGGTACAGCCATAATATTTTTATAGTTCAATTTTATTTAGAAAAAAATATCAAATTTTTGAATATTCTATATTTTTTTATTTTGTAAACTTCTTATATTATATATCTTTAAATTCAATTCATTTTTATAGTTTAGTTCCATTTTATTTAGAAAAAAATGATAGAATATTCTATCGTTTTTTTCTTGCATTTTGCAACCTTATTAGAGAATATTTACTAGTAATAGAAGATCCACGATACAAATTGATAACAATTATCAATTCTTACATACGTATATCGAATTTTGAGTAAATGAAAACTATGTCATTTTAACAGATTCAATTATTTCTCATCTTAAGAATTCCAATTGGTTTAATTTTCTATTCAATTCTATTCTTAATACTACTATTGATCTACAATAGAAAATTTCATAAAATAAGAATGTGTGTGTACATGACTAATAGCTCAGTACCTAGACTGAAAAAGAGTTCCTTCTTGCTCATCTTACAAATATTTGATTAGTATCAGTATTGACCGGTGCAAATCTTTTGCAGAAAAAAGATGAAAAAAGGTCACAATAAATATGAAATCGATAGGATTGCATCCCATATTCTATCGTTCTTGTTTATTTATGATCTATCGTTTTTATTTTATTCTCTTCAGGGTCTAGTGGATTGGAAACCAAGAATGTGGAATATCAAAATATTGAGAATAATGATTTAATCTTCCTATGGAATTTATATACAAATATGCTCGGGTCGTACCTTTCCTTCCGCTTTCAGCTTCTGTACCAATCGGATTAGGATCCTTTTTTTTTCCAGGAGCAACTAAGAGTGTTCGCCGTACATGGGCTCTTATTAGCATTTTTCTGTTAAGCGTAGCTATGTTTCTTTCTTTCAATTTGTTCTTGCAACAGATTACCGGCGGTCCCATCTATCGGTATTTCTGGTCCTGGGTTATCAATAATAAGTTTTCATTAGAATTAGGCTATTTGATTGATCCACTTACTTCCATTATGTTAGTTTTAGTTACAACAGTTGGAACCATGGTTATGATCTACAGCGATAATTATATGTCGCATGATAAAACATATGTGAGGTTTTTCGCTTACCTTAATTTTTTCAATGCTTCTATGCTGGGGTTAGTTATTAGCCCTAATTTATTACAAATATATTTTTTTTGGGAATTAGTAGGAATGTGCTCCTATTTATTGATAGGTTTCTGGTTTACGCGACCCAGCGCGGCTAATGCTTGTCAAAAAGCATTTATAACTAATCGTGCAGGGGATTTTGGACTCTTATTAGGAATCCTAGGTTTTTATTGGGTAACAGGTAGTTTTGAATTTCAATATTTGTTTGAAAAATTCAACGAATTGACTGCCGTTGATGGGGTTGGTTCGCTCTTTTTTACTTCGTGTGCTTTTCTCTTATTTTTAGGTCCAGTAGCCAAATCTGCACAATTTCCACTTCATGTATGGTTACCTGATGCTATGGAAGGGCCTACTCCTATTTCAGCTCTTATACATGCCGCTACTATGGTAGCAGCAGGAATTTTTCTTGTAGCTCGGTTGTTTCCTCTTTTTAAAGCTCTACCTTTAATAATGTATCTTATCTCTTGGATAGGTGGAATAACAGCTCTATTGGGAGCTACTATGGCTCTCGCTCAAAAAGATCTTAAAAAAGGCTTGGCTTATTCTACTATGTCTCAATTAGGTTACATGATGTTAGCTCTAGGGATAGATTCTTATCGAATCGCTCTGTTCCATTTGATTACACATGCTTATTCCAAGGCATTATTGTTCCTAGGATCCGGATCAGTCATCCATTCCATGGAACCCATTGTTGGATATTGCCCCAGTAAAAGTCAGAATATGGCTCTTATGGGTGGTTTGAGGAAATATATGCCAATTACGGGAATCACTTTTCTTTTAGGGACACTTTCTCTTTCTGGTATTCCACCTTTTGCTTGTTTTTGGTCTAAAGACCAAATTCTTAGTGATAGTAAGTTATATTCTCCCATTTTGGGGGGAATAACTTGGTTCACAGCAGGATTAACTGCCTTTTACATGTTTCGTATGTATTTACTTACTTTTGAAGGGGACTTCCGCGTCAATTTAGTGAATTCATATAACAACCATATTACATTATATTCGACTTCTATGTGGGGAGAGGAGGAATCCGGGATATCAAATAGAACGAGAGCGGATTCTATGTCGAATCAAATTATAGGAAGCAATAATTCCTTTTCCAAAGAAGCATTTCAAATTTCCGAAGGATTGTACAAAAAGAACAGAGGTTTGGTTGTCACTTATCCTTTCTTCCATAAGGGATCTTTTGCATATCCGAAAGAATCGGGCAAGACAATGCTATTTCCTTTAGTTGTATTGGGAATATTTACTCTGTTTGTTGGATTGATAGGAGTTCCTTTTTTTCGAAGCGGAATGAGTTATGACATATTATCTCAATGGTTTACTTCAGCGATGACTCCTTTTGATAAGAAACATCCGGAGAATTGGTCCGAATTTTTCATAGACGCAATCCCCTCAGTTGGTATAGCATTTCTCGGTATATTTATTGCCTGTATTCTACATAGACCTATTTACTTCTTATCAAAGGATGTATATCCTAAAACAAATCCTAATATGAAGATTTTTATGGACCAATCGATTAATATTATATATAATTGGTCTTTTTATCGGGCTTATATAGACATATATTATGACATAATCTTGATTAAAGGTATACGAGGATTAGCTGAAACAAGTCATTCATTTGATCAATGGGCAATTGATGGAATCCCAAATGGAGTAGGTTTTTTAGGTCTTTTTGTAGGAGAGGAAATGAGATGCTTAGGAGGGGGACGTATATCTTCCTATATATTTTTTTCTTTATTTTGTATACTAATATCTATATTAATATATTACTATTTATTTTCATAATGAAATAATGAAAATTTTCACCATAGAAAACTAGAATGTATATTAAATTGTGCTCTTTATCAGCATTGATGTTTATAACATCATCCTATTTCAATATCGTTCCCTGAATTTCTTTTTTAAGATAATATTGTTAATTATTATTAATTCATTTATTTGATTTCATCAACTCGTTTACATAAAACAAAATAGATATAGAGATACAAAAATGAAAGATTATGGAAAAATTGATTGAAATGCTTGCTTAAAAAGGAAAGACAAATAGGTAAATCATTCATCCGATGAAGGTACGATCGATCGCTGATATGAGGTTTATTTTCATACTTTACCACTTTTGAATAATTCATTGAAAATAGCAGATCGAATAAGATTTCACATATCCTATCAACTAGGGATTCAAAGGTTATACAGTCTGCATAAGGTAGAAAGATGAAAGGGCCAAGGACCTTCTCTTGATCGAAATCGAAATCAATTCTCTCGAATTGATGAATATATTTTCAGA
>BSBK01014320.1:0-25000 GCA_027943335.1 Chamaecyparis obtusa | reverse complement strand
GGACTAGAGCAGGCTAAAACAATAAGGATAATATATGTCTAAGGTTTAATATTGAATTCATTTGATAAGTTTTCCCTTACTTAGTGTGTGTTAATATAAAATTGGAAATGTCTTGACTTTTTTGGAGCAGATTCAATTCAAATAGCATTGATTTAAAACACCCTTTCCTTTTTTTATACTCTTTTTAAAACCTAAGGACCTAATCGTATAGATATAGAAAATACAAGATTTCTAATCATAGCAAAAGAAAGGAAACGGATACTCAATTGAGAATGAGTAAACATAATTCTATGCATAAGAATATATATTATATCATATATATAATATGCAGATAGAATCATGTGGAAAGCCGTATTCGACGAAAGTCGTATGTACGGTTTGGAGGGAGATCTTTGCCGCCTTTAGAGATCCACCCTACAATATGGAGTTAAAAAGCCGAAATAAGTAATGATTAGTCTTTATGAAATAAATTTATGAACCTTTTTCACACTCATGTCACGTCAAAGTACTGTAGAAAAGAAAATTGATAAATTTGATCCGATTTATCATAATCGATTAGTTAACATGGTCGTTAACCGTATTCTTAAACACGGAAAAAAATCATTAGCTTATCGAATTTTTTATCAATCTCTAGAAAAGATTCACGAAAAAACAGAGAAAAATCCACTAATTGTTCTACGTCAAGCAATAGACAAATTAACTCCCAAATTGATAGTAAAATCAAAACGTGTAAGTGGATCCACTTATCAAGTTCCGATTGAAATAAAAGAGAAAGAAGGAAAAATACTTGCTATTCGTTGGTTATTAGAGTCATCCCGAAAACGTTCTGGTCCAAATATGCAATTCAAATTGAGTTACGAAATAATGGATGCTGCCAGAGAGAAAGGCAATGCTATACGCAAGAAGGAAGAGATTCATAAAATGGCAGAATCCAATAAAGCTTTTGCACATTACCGTTAATCCATTAACTATATAAAATAGATCTACAGATCTATTCCATTCTGATCAATAAAAGAAAACTTACTTTATCAAAATTTTATTGGAACGAAAACGAAAGGAAAAGAAGAATGAAAAAGAAATCATAGATAAATGATAATAAGGAGATTCTAAAGAAAATGTTGCTTAAATATTAATTGAAGTTACTAACTAATGATCCGGACAAAATGAAAAATGCATTTTCAATTAATACCTTTAAATCATTTTTATGAAAGAATTTCATTTGCTTCTCTTCTATGGAAGTTCCATTTTTCCAGAATGCATCCTTATTTTTGGCCTATTTCTTCTTCTAGTAATCGATTTCATTTCTGATCAGAAAAAGACAACTTGGTTCTATTTCATCTCTTTAACAAGTTTAGTGCTAAGCATAGCTTTTTTGTTATTTCAATGGAGAGAAGAACCTACGATCAGTTTTTTTGGTAATTTCCAAACAAACAATTTTAATAAAATATTTCGGTTTCTCATTTTATTATGTTCCACTTTATGTATTCCTCTATCCGTGGAATACATTCAATGTACAGAAATGGCTGTAACAGAGTTTTTGTTATTCATATTAACAGCTACTTTAGGAGGAATGTTTTTATGTGGTGCTAATGATTTAACAACTATCTTCGTATCTTTAGAATGTTTAAGTCTATGTTCTTATCTATTATCTGGATATACCAAAAGAGATGTACGGTCTAATGAGGCTATTATGAAATATTTACTTATGGGTGGAACAAGTTCTTCCATTCTTGCTTATGGTCTTTCTTGGCTATATGGTCTATCTGGAGGTGAGATTGAAATTCAAGAAATAGCCAATGGTCTTATAAATACACAAATGTATAACTCTCCAGGAATTTGGATTGCACTTTTCTCTATAACGGTAGGAATTGCATTCAAGCTTTCTTTAGTTCCTTTTCATCAATGGACCCCCGATGTATATGAAGGAGTGCGATTCGTTTTACAAATAGAAACTCTATAGACATGTGGAAAAAAGATTGTTATTCCCACTTGGACTAAGACATAACTTTTACCAAAAATTTGAATTGAATTAAGGTAAAGCAAAGTAAGAAACAAACGAATTTTTTTTTGATTTGAATAAATAACTTTTACAAATTAATTATTACGGGTAGTTTTTACAAAGGATCAGATTAATGACGTGTATAATATTTTTATTCTTAACGTAGATGCTATATAGTAAGTTTTCATTCTTCAGAAACTACGAGTGTAAAAAAGAAGGCATCCGTCGACAAAAAGATTACCCTAAGATGAGCATCTCATGACTATTCAGAACGATTTAAATCAGATGGTTTTATTTTTTCTTTTTAACTCTTTCATAACTGAACTTAAAAAATAAGAAAAAAAAAAAAAAGATTGACCATACCATAATAACCACTGAGTAAGGATTCCTCGGAAAGTTAAGGATTAGTTATTCTTTATATCAATTGAATAGATTCAATCTTATACATACACGAGGAAGGTAATAAAAAAAAAAAAGAGAATCAAACGATTATGCTCATTTTTTTATCACTTAGGAGCCGTGCGAGAAGAAAGTCTCATGCACGGTTCTGAATGAGAGAAAGGAGGGAAAATTCCTCTTTTCGACTCTAACTCCCCCACTCCAGTCGTTGCTTTTATTTCTGTTATTTCAAAAGTAGCTGCTTCAGCTTTAGCCACTAGAATTTTTGACATTATTTTTTATTTTTCATTGAACGAATGGCATCTTCTTTTGGAAATATCAGCTATTCTTAGCATGATATTAGGAAATTTAATTGCTATTACTCAAACAAGTATAAAACGTATGCTTGCATATTCATCGATAGGTCAAATTGGATATATGCTTATTGGAATAATTGATAAAGACTCAAACAATGGATATGCAAGTATGATAACTTATATGCTGCTCTATATTTTTATGAATTTAGGAACTTTTGCTTGTATTGTATTATTCAGTCTACGTACAGGAACAGATAACATTCGGGATTATGCAGGATTATATATGAAAGACCCTTTTTCAGCTTTGTCTTTATCTTTATGTCTGCTATCTCTAGGGGGGATTCCTCCATTAGCAGGTTTTTTTGGAAAACTTTATCTATTCTGGTGTGGATGGCAAGCAGGCTCCTATTTATTAGTTTCGATAGGACTCTTTATGAGTGTTGTTTCCATATATTATTATCTGAAAATAATTAAGTTATTAATGACTGAAAGAAACAAAGAAATAACTCCCTACGTGCAAAATTATAGATTATCTTCTTCAATCTCAAAAAATTATATCGAATTTAGTATGATTATATGTGTAATAGCATCTACTTTACTGGGAATAATAATGAATCCAATTATTGCAATTGCCCAGGATACATTATTTTAGAGATTGAGATTTTTTCTATAGAATTTTTCTTACTTACTAACTCAAAAAAGTCAGAATTGCCCTAATATTCATATTCTTAAAATCGCAGGGAATAGGCTGAAATTATAAGATGAACTTCTAATTACAAAATCAACTTGATCGTTAAATTAGAAGTTCATTTTGTACCAAAATATAGATTTTCTATCTGATAAAAAGTCGTTCAAACGTGCGTAAATGAATTACAAATATTTGAAAATATTTTGTAATTCTTAACTTCTATTTAAGATTAAAAGAGATAGTTAAGAATTACAAAACAGGGATGGAGATAATCTAATCTCGATACTGAATTGAATCGAGATAACCTTGCTGCGATTCTTTCATCTCAAAAATATTGTGAGCAGAGTGTAATAACTGCTTATTGTGCATCCAGCAGGAATTGAACCCGCGACTTCCCAATTATGAGTTGGGTGCTTTTACCATTCAGCCATGGATGCTATGGTAAAGTGATTTTATTAGAATCAATATGGTAACCAATTGAATTCTCATTTTCAACAAAAAATAGATTTGGGATTGTTAGCAATTTCTGTAGGACAAAATGCTAATTAATGAATAATACAGATAGATAAGATCGTATAAATAGAGATTCTTTAATTAATTACGTTCTTTTCTATATATCTATTGTTCTAAATAGGGCATAAAAATCCTATTTTTGGTATATTTGGCTTCGTATTCGTATAATATATTTGTTATAATATTAATGTTGAAATATTGTATTATTTACTAATTCAATTCTATCTCAATAACAATCAACTTTTTTTTGACGAATTATTCAATAGTTAGTTGAATAAGTTGTATTAACTACCTCTTACTTATTATAATTATTTTTAATAAGTAATAATTTAAATTTTTTTATAGAACAAAACAACATAATGAACAGAAAAAAACCGTGGTCTACGGATCCTATTGGAAAGACCCAAGAAATAGCTTGGTTCTTTAGCGTTCAGTCGAAATTTCAAGATTACATGATGGAAATATTCGTTCCATGGAACGAATCCAATTTGGTGAGATTGCTAAGTCAAATATTTTCTGGTCGAGAAAGTGTTGTTAAGCTTTTTGATTTTCGGATTCTTAGTACATTACTTATACGGGATATACGTATATTTATTTTAAAAGGTCAAGCAATAAAAGCTGTAATGATAATAGCATTACCATTACTTTTCTCTTTTTTAAATACTCGAGCCTTAATTGAAAGAAATAAATCATCATATAATTTGATGAAGATATTTCCAGCTGTACAACATCTTGGAGCTAGAGCTAGAAAGGAAAATTTGTTGCTCGTTCCGCATCTTTTTATGTTTTCGCCAAAAGCCAAAAGGAGATATCAACGTTGCTTGCTCAATCCAAAAGAACATGTTTGGATTTTATCCAGTTCTAACACAAATCTGAATCAGAAAAATAGAATATCAGAGAAGCAAGAAACAATAAATTGGGAAAGCCCTTTGGAAAAAGAATCTAATGGTATCGAATGGGAGATTGATTCATCTTTTAATTCAATTCCAAACGAATATTGGGAACCTGAAACAGAACCTGAAAACCTTTATGAATGGAAAGAATCAATACTTTATCGTCATCGAAGCAAAGTTATTGAGGAACTAGAAAACAAAATCGAACAATTAGAAGAAAAACTAGTTCAAGTAGAAGAAGAATTCGCTCTCTCTTCAGAACCAGAACAATTCAAAAGTTTAGAAAGGGAAAGGAAACAAAGAGTTCGAGAAATCGAAAGATACAAAGAAGGGCTACGAAGAATAAAGAAACTATGTGAGAAAAGATCGCAAGAAATGGAACAAGAAAAAATGTTCCAAGAAGAATCAGATCAAGCAAGAGAATCTTTTTCCTTTTCAGAGTCGGAAGTTTTTGAAAGGTTGTTTGAGCATTTGTCAATAGATGAATCATGTATAAGTATTAATTATACTAATAAACCGAGTGAAAAATTTAAATTGTTGAAAGAGCGACAAGACGCTTTTCAATATTTCAGGGGATTAGAAAAGAATAGAATCGTTGATCTATGGAAGGTTAAAACATTTCTTAAAAATCCTCCTGTAAATTATGATATTTTACCAGATCCCGAATGGAACATCAGCAAAGATATAAACCAATTCAATTGTATTCGATTTATGAATAAGAATTCATCTTCAAGATCTCCCTCATCCTGTGATCAAAATAAAGAACAATTAGCATTAAACGATGATTTTCAATTGAAACAATTTGTTCTTAAAATAACGGATCAATTTACTCTATCAATAACTAGGCCTAATCATATTTCTTACCCTAATGATGCAATTGACGTGGATATCGATCATCGTGTGAATGAATTACATTTATTCAACCAGACTTTATTGAAGTGCTTTAATTACTTCTTCAATTACAGAGATGAATTAACGCATGATTCTTTCCTTAGAGTACTCAATATTTTTGAAAAAAAGAAAACATCAGAAGATGATAACACTGAACAACTAATATTGAATAAAATAGTGAATAAAATTCAAATAGTGAATAAAGACAAGATTCAAGCTGACGAGCATGTGAAAATTGATAAATTCGATTTTTTGAAGAACGTTGAAGATTTTGTATTGAACGATTTAAAATCCGAAACTGTATTAGACGATTTAGAATCGTTCCAGAAGTATTATTTGGAATATCATAAATACTATATGGAATTAAAAAGATACTCTTTGGAATTACAGAAAGTATTGAATAAGAATAAATACTATTTGGAATTACAGAAAGTATTGAATAAATACTATTTGAAATTACAAAGATACTCTTTGGAATTACAGAAAGTATTGAATAAGAATAAATACTATTTGGAATTACAGAAAGTATTGAATAAATACTATTTGAAATTACAAAAGGCATTCCATAAATACTCTTTGGCATTCCATGAATACTCTTTTGAATTACAGAAAGTCTTAAATAAGAATAAATTGGAATCACAAAAAGTATTAGATAAATACTATTTGGAATTACATAACTATTTGGGATATTTCTATGTGGAATTACAAAAATATTCTTTGGAATTACAGAAAGTATTGAATAAGAATAAATACTATATGGAATTACAAAAATATTCTTTGGAATTACAGAAAGTATTGAATAAGAATAAATATTATTTGGAATTCATCTATTTTATCAAAACATTAAGTCGCAATTTGAATAATGTGACGCAAGATGCAATTAACCAGTATTCATCAAGTTGGATACTATGTCAGAAAGAATATTTGGAGCGCCCTTTTTTTCGACCTGTTGAGTTGAGAAATCCAAATTTTTTAAACGCTTTTGTATTATCCATTCAGATCGAATACTTTCAAAAAAGATTAGAATATCTCTTGTCCATTTCCAAACAAAACAATTTCAAAAAGAGAGTGTTAGATCCAATTGAATTATCGATTACTCAACATTGGAGTTGGTTTGGACCAATTTTGGATAGTAAAATTAATAAAATTCTCTGGGACAATCTTAATAGTTCTCAAATTCTCTGGGACAAGCTTAATGGAAATGTCTGGGACAAGCTTAATGAAAATGAAATAAAATCTAAATCAATTCCTAATCTTGAATTCTCGATCAATAAACCAACATTAGATTTGAATGAGAAAAAACCAATAATTGAATTTATTATTGACTTCTTCGATAATGGAAAAAATTACATGGAATTATTGGAATTATTGAATAACGCGGGTCTTTCGGAAATATTCGATAATCAAGACAATTGGTTGAATCCTTTAAAACTATCTAATAAAAATTCATTGAGAGCTTCTTTTTACAAAGCAAATACCTTTGAATTTTTAGATTATTTACACCGTCCTCGTCTTTTTTATAAAAAAAGATTGGCTTCTTACATGGGAAAGATTAATATCAAAAATAAGAATGTAACCTATGGACAATTATTAAATTTAGTTCCCATTCATAACAATCTGTTTTCTTCCTCTATTAGTGAAATGAGAGCTGTGTATTCAGAGAAAGAAACTATCTCACTCATAAAGTCACAAGTCAATATATTATTGGATAAATATTTACGTGACAAAGTGCTAATTCATGATTTGCATAAATCGTCTAATTTACTGGATAAATTGAATTCTATTCTTCGTAGAAATATCAATTTATCGATTGAAGATATTTCTAAACCTCCTTTAATAAGCCTACAAATTGTCAATTTTGACAAAAACTCTTGCTATCCTTTTTTAAATAGTTCAGATTTAGAAGAAAAGACCTCTAGTCAGTATTCTAAAAACAGTTTTAGTTCCAACATAGATCTTATTCAAACTCAATCTTATCAAGATGATGTATTGTCCGAAATATTTTTGCGAATAAAGAAAATTGTAGAAAAAGAAGAAAAATATAGTTCAACAGAAAGTTTAGAACACATAATAGAAGACAAAGCCATAGGTGACTTTATGGAAGACAAAGCCATAGGTGACTTTATTGAAGTCAAAGACATAGGTGACTTTTTTAATAAAGAAAAACTAAAGTTTTTCTTTTCAAAACTAAAGTTTCTCATTTCTTTTAATGAAATAAATTTTAATTTTGAGAAATGGGGTTTGTTTCAAACATATAGGTCATGGTTGTGGCTTTTGACTTCCACAGGGTGGAAATATACTAAAAATCTATTTTTAGCTACTTTTCCGGAAATAACAATAAATAGTATTGATCAGTTAGTATCAATGCCGGACAATATTAGGCAAAATTGGAATCACAATTTGAATATTTTGTGGGCACTTTATCATCAATTTTGGACACTTCTAAAGTGGGAATTTAGAAATAAAATTGATCAAATTCTCACAATATTGAAGAATCAAATTCTCACAATATTGAATGATCAAATTCTCCCGATATTGAATGATCAAATTCTCCCGATATTGAATGATCAAATTCTCCCGATGTTGAATCTTATGTTATCCCGCTGGAATATTGACAAATATTGGCAAGTAGCAAATGAAAAAGTACTTAAAGCAGCACTTGAGGGAAAGGATCTATCAATATCATTTGATACATGGAAATATATACAAAATGTTCGGGAATATGATATTTTTCTTTGTATCTTCGTTGGATTTTTCTTTTATATTTCCTCCATAATTCCCTTATTCTTGATTCAGTTCTATAGGAACTTCTATCTGATCAGATTTTTGCAGTATTCCCATTGCTCCGAGAGAGTAGGAGAAATGATTAGATCTTATAAAAGACTTAGAAATTTTTCTAATTTAAATTGGTATGGTTCTTGGCTTACATTTGTGGACTATATCGAGATGGAGTCGGATCCTGATGATATAGGATTATTTCTACTATTGAAAATTTGGTATGTAAAAAATATTCAATTTTCATATCGTTCTTGGTTCTCGTTGCCTTGGTTCCAGCGGGATTCTGGAGACTGTGGGAAATATAAATCACTTGTAAAAAAAATTTTGTACGAATTTGAAGTAGATGACTTCCTTTTGAGAGAAAATCGATTGTTTTTACTACAAGAACAAATCTCTCAATTTGAATCGAAGTTAACCCCCCCTATTGGTTTGTTTCATGAATTGGAAACAAGAAAACAGCCAGGACTTCTTTACTTTCGATATTTAGCTGAATTTATTCAGCGAGGCCTTAGAATAGGCTTAATGAATTCCGAATTAAATTCATTGTTTTTAGCAGAAATGCCGATCTTCGCTGCTTTTTATCAGAAGATGACTTCCGTACCAATTCGCCCATCTTTATATGACCACGTGAGATTCTACCCACTCTACCCAGTACCGTCCTTTTCGAATCGAATTTTATTGATAGGGCCTAAGGAAACTGGACGATCGTACTTGGCTAAAAGTTTAGCAGCAGATTCTTATTTACCTTTAATAAGAATATCTCCTAAAAGTTTTTTGAGGCAGCAGAAACTTCTGTCTCGCTATGAACCCGAGTATACATCTTCGGCTAAACAATCATACCTTGAGCATGAAAATATCCTCAGGTCTCTCGGCTGGTCAGGCAGGCCAAAAGACATACATGAGAATGAGCATTATGAAAAAAAACCTCATAACTTTTTGTATGACCGAAGCCGAAGGGAGAATCCTAACCCTCCAGAGTATTTTGCGAGAAGAGTAATCCAATTCCAATTTGCACTCAAATTGGCAAAATTGATGTCTCCTTGCGTCATATGGATTCCAAGCATTCATGAACTGAATGATTACTATTACCTTCTTGCATTATTGGTAGAACTCCTTGGGGATCCATATAATCCGAGTGATGGTGAAAAAGAAACCACCATAAAACAAAATATTGTTGTTATTGCTTCAACTGATATTCCAAAAAAAATTGATCCAGTTCTAATAAGTCCTCCTCGTAGTAAACGAAGATTCGATACATTTATTAATACTAAAAAGTTGCCTGCTCCATATCGAGAAAAAGAATTTCCTTTGCTTTTACGTAACAAAGGGCTCTACTTGAAAAAAGAATGGAACTGCTATGATGAATTTGGATTAACTACCAAAGGCTTTACTGCGCAAGATCTAGCAAAACTTGCTGATGAAATATTTCTAATTAGCATGAGCCAAAATACTTCAGCTATAGACAATGATATAATTGGAGTAGCTTTGTATAGATCAAATTGGGGTCCTTGCAATTATAATCTGAAATTCAGTGAATTTTTTCAAGGACTTCCCTATAAGATAGGAAAAGCCATTATACAAAATAAACTAACGTATTTAAAAAATTCCCTAAGGCTTAATCTAGATTTCCAGGGTCGAAGGGCAAATTATTTGCATCAATGGTATTTAGAACCTTCAATTGCCGGAACAGCTGCGAAAGAGTTCACCGTATTCTATCATATTTTGGGTTGCTTGGCCGGATCAGTAGCGCAAGATTGTTGGTTTTTATCGGAATCAAACAGAGAGAATTGGAGTCCTTTTGATCCTTTTATTGAAAATGATTTCATTCTAGCTTCGAATCTTTTACAGGGTCTTCTGGAAGAGTTTCCATCGTTGGCAATATATCGGGGTAATTCTGATTCCATCACAATTGCTCCTCAGTTCAAAAAAGATACGATGCAAAAAGGATTATCTTCTTTACTAGATAAAATCGTTTTATCTAAAGAATTAAGAAATTCCTACGGAACAGAGGATGAAACTCCTATAGTTTGTGATTCTAGGACCTGGCGTTTTAGTTTTATTCGCAGCAATCGATTTGAGCATATCAAAGATATAACAATAGAAAATCCATTATTGGATTATCTTCATCTGTTTGGAAGCTTTCAAGAAAGACCGACCCGTCTTTCTAGCTTGTATTGGAAGAAATTTCTGATGTCTGGCCCCGACTTACGGCCTGTTTATGGTGGGAAGGACGATATTGTAGAAAGACAGACAGCTGCTTACTGGGAAGCAAAATTATTATACAAAAAGTTTCAAAGGCTGGGAATATCAATTTGACACAGAAGAGTATGCACTGGAATATCAACCTTTAAATACACCAGTAATCTGTCTGGCTCGTCGATTTCTTTGGGATCCCGTGAGTATTCGCTTTCTAAATAAGCACCCTGCTTTTGAACGAAGAGAACTTTTGGTTTCTAAAGAAATCGTGAAGAGTATTTATCTTACTTATTCTAAAACAAGAGAGCTAAATGTCAGTATTAAAAAATCGTTAAAAGCTATTCGAAAGCGTAAAAGGGTGAGAAAAATAGCCCTAGAAATGAAAATTCAGACTAATGATGACGATTTACCTCTTAGCATTAAAATGGAAGAAAGAGAACATTTTGAAACTTTCAAACGCTTTCAAGAAATTGGTATCCGATTGAGACGTGTATTACCCTATCCCCAATCGGTGGTAAGTGAACGTTGGTTCCGTGAAAAAACACGGGATGATAAATTTAAACAACGTTTGCTCAAGGGAGAAAGGGAAAATAGAGATTTATTATCTAATGAATCTCTTATTTATAAGACTCTATCCGAAAGTCATGAATATTTATCAAATTTATTCTTCTCTAATAGAATGTTATTTAAACAAATGATCGATACATTGGTAAAAACAAAATGGCTTTCTACAAATGACATTGATTGCTTATTAGCGGAAGGATTGAATAAGAAAAAAAAAGCCTAGATCTTTAATTAATTTCAATATAAATTGATATTTTATGTAAGAGTAAGCATAGTAATAAATATGAGCCAAGTCAGTTCTCTTGAACTTGATGAGATATTCTCTACTATGTTTACTCTTTATTTATTTTACTTATTTTATTTAGGTTATACCTAGTATACTTTCCGAAGAAAAAATATTTCATTTGCTTCTTTCTATATATTATTTGTTCAAATTCGATTGGTCCGGATTTTGCAAAACCTTCAAAACAACAATTGTTCATTCAATAGGCATTACAATATGTGTGCCTTGAAGAGGACTCGAACCTCCACGCTATTTAGCACGACATTTTGAGTGTCGCGTGTCTACCATTTCACCATCAAGGCATCCAAGAAGCTAATTTTATTTCATGGAATATTTCACAATACAATATTATTCATCATATATAGAGTTCAATAGTAGAAGAGAAAGTGGATCGGAATATTCATATCGATCTATGCCGCCTTATAGATATCATTTATATCAATATATTTTTATTATTAGATAATTTACATTAATCGATCTAATAGACGTAACATTTTTTTCTTTTTCAATTCAATAGAACTCGGTTACCCAAATCAGAATATCTTCAAAACAGAATTTTCTATGTAGTCTGTATCATATACAACTATAGTTTAATTCTATTTATTGAACTATTAATAAAGGTGGATGTAGGCATTTGTAGTTTATTTGTAAATGATAGTAAAGGAGAAATATTTATGTATGAAGTTCAATGTCTAGATTTAGTACTTACACAGAAAAGTGTTAGTCTTTTTGAAAAAAATCAATATATTTTAAATGTCGATTCGGGATCGAATAAAACAAAGATCAAAAATTGGATTGAACTTTTCTTCAATGTGAAAGTAATAGGAATCAATAGTTATCGACCCCCGCAAAAGAAAGAAAAAAGAGGAAATAGAAAACAAATAATGAAACATAGAATGCATTATAAACGTATGATTATTACACTAAAACCAGGTGATTCTATTCCACTTTTTCCTTCAAAATGAAACTTATTTAATTGCCAAACATGAACACCCGTTCGTACAGGACTTTTATTCCGGGCACACGTGATAAATCTCTATCAAGTTTTGATGAAAAAGTCCAATCTCATCCACAAAAGAAATTGACTTCCGGTCGGCATCGTTGTGGGAAAGGTCGTAATAACAGTGGAATTATTACCATACGTCATAGAGGAGGAGGTCACAAGCGTCTGTATCGTCAAATTGATTTTCGACGGAGTGAAAAAAACATACTAGGAAAAATTGTAACAATAGAGAGTGACCCTAATAGAAGTGCATATATCTGTCTTGTGCACTATAGAAATGGTAAAAAGACATATATTTTGCATCCGAGAGGGGTTATGATTGGAGATACTATTCTTTCCGGTCCAAGAGCTCCCATATCAATGGGAAATGCCCTACCTTTGAGTGCGGTTTGAATTATTAATTTACGTAATTGGAAATAACCAATTGGGTTTACAGCAAAACCTTAAAATCTATCACTGATCCGACTAGAATAGTTTGATGGGATCAATCCCAAAGGGAAACTGAGGATAAAGAGCAGCGGGTGATTGAGTTCAATAGTTTCTGGAATTAATTATTGACTCCAGAGATATGATAATATGGAGAAGACTTAATTGTCTGAAGCAGAAACAACTAAGGTAAAGGAACCCTTGTTATGAAGAGAAAAACAAGTAACTCACATTTGATTTGATGGTCAAAGGCAGATTCGAAGCTGAACAGTGAAAATATTTTTTTTTTTCTAAAAAAAGAAAATCTCTATTTCAAATGCCTCCTACGTTATCCGGAAGATGCGAAAGCATTAACGTAATTTGATAAAGTCATTCATTCTGAATGCTACATGAAAAAAGAACATAAGCCAGATGATGGAATAAAAAAACCTAGGATGTACAGAATAAGGACATAAGGAATTTCAAGTATGCCCTTCATCTTTAATCTCTCTATAAAATAGATTAAGAATAACATTTATTCACATCCAGAAAGCTGTATGCCCTGAGAGAGGCTTGTACAGTTTGGGAAGGGATTTTTACAAATTAAAGGTCTACTTCAACCAATATACCTTTAGGCACGACTATACATAATGTCGAAGTACAAGTCGGAAAAGGCGGACAATTAGCTAGAGCAGCGGGTGCTGTGGCAGAATTGATCGCAAAAGAAGGCCGATTGACCACATTAAGATTACCATCTGGGGAGGTTCGTTTAATATCTGAGAACTGCTCAGCAACAATTGGACAAGTAGGCAACGTTAAATGGAAAAATAGAACTTTAAGTAAAGCTGGGTCAAAACGTTGGCTGGGTAAACGTCCTGAAGTAAGAGGAATAGTTATGAATGCTGTGGATCATCCTCATGGGGGTGGTGAAGGAAGAGCTCCAATTGGCAGAAAAAAACCCCTGACCCCTTGGGGCTATAGCGCACTTGGAAGAAAGAGTCGGAAGAGAAATAAATATAGCGATGTTTCAATCCTTCGTCGACGTAAGTAGGAATAGTTGTAAATCCATTTTTTATTTTCTATCAATAAAAAGAAAGGTAATTAACCATGGCACGTTCACTAAGAAAAAATACTTTTGTATCTAATGATTTGTTAAGTAAAATAGATAATCTAAACATGAATAAAGAGAAGAAGATAATAGTAACCTGGTCTCGGAGATCTGCCATTGTACCCGCAATGATTGGTCATACCATTGCTGTTCATAATGGAAAGTTACATTTACCCATTTTTATAACAAATGGTATGATAAACCACAAATTAGGAGAATTTGCACCTACTTCCATTTTCCAGGGACATGCAAAAAAGGATAAAAAATCGAAAAACGATAAAAAAAAAAAATAAGATAAAAGGAACAAAATAAAAAAAAAAGAGAGAGAGAGAAACGATAAAAAAGTCTCGTTGTAAATAGTATACATTAATTCATTATGGAGGATGAAGATGAAATTTATATTTAAAAATAGGAATTTAGATTTAAATTCAACTATAAGAATACGAGCTGTAGCTAAACATGTACGTATGTCTTCTAATAAAGCGCGTAGAGTAGCCCATCTACTTCGTAATTCTACCTATATACAGGCACTTGCGATATTGACTTTCATGGATTATAGAGCATGTGAGCCCATATACAAAGTACTTGTTTCTGCAGCCGAAAATGCATATTCATTTATGGGTATACATAAGTGCTATTTAGCTGTCCTTGCGGCTGAAGTGAATGAAGGTCCTATTTTGAAAAGATTTCGACCTAGAGCTCGGGGTCGTGGTTATCCAATACAGAAATCCACTTGTCATATAAGTATTACATTATTTTACGATACATCATCGGATTTCTCTAATTCAACTCCCGATTACATTACAGTACGATGAAACATTGGATTACGATAAAAGATACATTACGGATTTATAATGGTCAAAAAATAGAAACAAAATATCCAAATAGAGGCAAGCATAATCCATTTATGCCGCAAATATACTACTACTTGCAAAAAAGTATTCAAAAAAAATATGTATGGGAAACAAAATAAATCCACTTGGTTTTAGACTTGGTTTTACTCAAAACCATTGTTCCCTTTGGTTTGAAGAAAGGGATTATTCCGAAGATCTACGAGAAGATGAGAGAATATATAATTGCATCGAAAATTATGTACAACATATCAAAAGTTCTAGCAATTCTAGTTATGGAGGAATTACACGTATAGAGATTCTGAAACAGGCCGAATTGATTTCGGTAAATATATATATTGCATTTGTCGATTTGTTTATCGAAAAAAAAGGGCCAAGAAAAAAAGAAAAAAAAGATGAAGAAAAAGAAGAAATTAAGGAATTAAGAAAGGAAGTACAAAGTATGCTTGTACAAAGTATGCTTAATTCTGTAAACAGAAAACTTGTTATTTCTATAGAAAAAGTGGATAAACCTTACAGAGAACCCAAAATTCTTGCGGAATATATTGCTCTACAACTAAAGGAGAGAGTTGAAATAAGAAAAATAATGAAAAAAGCTATTCAACTGGCTGAAAAGGCAAATGTAGAAGGTGTTAAAATAAAAATTAAAGGGCGTCTTAACGGAATTGAGAGAGCCCGGAAAGAATCGGCTATGAAAGGTAGAGTGCCCCTACAGACCCTTCGAGCTAAAATTGATTATTGTTATTATGCGGTTCAAACCGTCTATGGAGTATTGGGGATCAAAATTTGGATCTTTGTTTAAGATGAGCAATATCTTTCTCTAATCTAACCAATCATAAATCTTAAATTCTAGAAGATCAAATAAAAATAATGAAACATCTTGGAGCAGTGCTATGCTTAGTGTGCGACTCGTTGAGATCAAGCTTTTGCTTCTTTTCTAAAATGATAGAAAACTCCAAATAAAAACAAATTGGTCTCTAGTATATTTGTTTTATCTTAATTACTAAGATCCAATAAGCTAGTTATTTAACTATAGATAGTTCTATCAAATGAACGAAAGACTTTTTTCCACGAAGAGACAAACCTATATCTCTCGTAAAGGGAAAAAGAGTCTTTGGTAATGCAAGAAAAGAAAAAGGGAAGGAGAAAAAGAGAAAATGAAATCTTCTTCCTTACAGTATTGTATGGTTCATAAATCACCCCCAAAGAGCAGTGTGATAAAGCATAAGAATTATCCTGATTATTTCTATTCAGTTTATAAAAAGAGCTTTGGATCAATGGAAACTAAGAAAATTGATTCTTGTAAAATAAGAGCTCCATTGCAGAGGGTATACCTAAGCAGCCATTTGAAAGCTATGGGAACGATGGAACCTGTGACTGCATAAGATCATATAGAAATCTTAATCATTCATTGGATAGGATGGCGAAATAAACCAATAAAGAATAAATTGAATTGGAGTCCCCCAAATAACTTAGAGTTAATATTCGCCTGTAAGATACTTATTGGGCATATAGAGGTATTTGTATCCTTATATTATATGAATAATATATGTGTAATGAGTAAATACAGATTTATTTCTAGTACCTAACTATTTAAATGATCCAAATTTGCCATAGATTCTTCACAAGGAGCCGGATGAGAAGAAATTTTCATATCCGGTTCTGAAATAGAGATGGAATTCAAATAGTATTATATTATACAACCATCGACTAGAACCCAAAAAGAACGAAATTTCGTCACCAACATAGGGGAAGAATCAAGGGAATATCTTCTCGGGGTAATCGCATTTGTTTTGGTAGATTTGCTCTTCAGGCATTGGAACCTGTTTGGATAACATCTGGGCAGATAGAAGCAGGACGACGAGCAATTACTCGTTATGCCCGTCGCGGCGTAAAAATATGGATACGTATATTTCCCGACAAACCTATTAGAACGAGACCTGCAGAAATACGTATGGGTTCGGGGAAAGCCAAGGGATCTCCGGAATATTGGGTATCCGTCGTCAAACCAGGTCGAATACTTTATGAAATAAGTGGAGTATCAGAGACTATAGCTAGAGCAGCTTTTCAAATCGTTGCATATAAAATGCCTATACATACTAAATTTATTACTAGTTCGCGTAAATAATGCCGAACCAAAGAGATATTTCTGGTAGAAAAAGATCATTGAATTGCTAAGAAATACTTTTTTTCTGCCGAGGTAACAATTCTTTTGGAGGAAAAATGATTCAGTCCCAAACTTACTTGAATGTAGCAGACAACAGTGGAGCCCGAAAATTAATGTGTATTCGAGTGCTAGGAGCAGGTAATCGTAACACCGCTAATATCGGCGATATTATCATCGCTATAATTAAAGAAGCAGCACCTAATATGCCTCTGCAAGAATCAGAAATAGTTAGAGCCGTAGTTATACGTACGTGTAAAGAACTTAAACGTAGCGATGGAATGATAATACGATCTGATGACAATGCAGCAGTTGTCATTGATCAGAAAGGAAATCCAAGAGGAACTCGAGTTTTTGGTTCAGTTACTGAGGAATTGAGAGAATTGAATTTCACCAAAATAATCTCATTGGCTCCTGAAGTACTATAAATACTTATAAATTATGTAGAAGTAATGTCAGGCATATTCCTAAAAAAGATAAACATGCCTTTATATTGAGCTTGTAAATTCTTAAGAATTAGTTCGTCATGGGTAATGATACTATTGCTAATTTAATGACTTATATAAGAAATGCTGACATGGTCAAAAAAAAAACAGTTCGAGTAGCAGCTACTATTATTACCGAGAACATAACAAGGATTCTTCTACGGGAAGGTTTTATAGAGGATGTTAGGAAACATAGAGAAGGTCAAAAATATTTTTTTGTTTTAACTTCAAAATCTAGGGGAAGGACGCAAAAGAGATATATAACCGCTTCAAAGCGTATTAGCAAACCTGGTCTGAGAATCTATTCTAATTCTCGAGAAATCCCTAAAGTTTTAGGTGGAATGGGGATTGCAATCCTTTCTACTTCGCAAGGAATAATGACTGATCGAGAAGCTCGACAAAAAAAAATAGGAGGGGAATTATTATGTATTTTTTGGTAATTCCAAAACAAAAAGTAAATGCCTAAATTACATTTTTGCCTCCAATATTGCAATGCTGTAAAAAAAAAAAAAAAGAATATTAAACAAAATAGATTATTGATAAGAATTTAATTGAGTGTTGAGTGTTCAGTGTCAGAAATTTGGCTGACAAAAAAAGAATTCAACTATATTCAATGAATATTATTGAGTAGTAATAGCTGATAAAAAAAAAAGATATTCATAAAAAAAATTGATCAAACGTCTTTAATTTAATGAAATGATTCTTCTCTTTTAGAAATCTATCTAATGTCATAGTTAATAACAAAGTTAATATGTTATAGTTAAAAACTAGGAAAAATGAGTACCAAAAAGAATTTTGTCACTATTGATGGCGTAGTTACCATAGCATATCCTAATGCTATGTTCTTAGTCCATCTAGATAACAATATAGATGTTTTAACGGTTATATCGGGTAAAATGAGATGTCGATCAATACGAGTAGTACCAGGAGATAGAGTGAAAGTTGAATTACCTGTTTATGATTTAAGCAAAGGACGTATAATATATAGACATCCCGTCAAACGAAAGAATGATGCTACCGATGAGGCCCATTAACAAAAGATTTTAGCATTAAAAAAAGGACCACAAATATGAAAATCCGTGCTTCTGTTCGCAAACTTTGCGAAAAGTGCCGCCTAATTCGTAGACGGAAACGCCTTGTTGTAATTTGTTACAATCCGAGGCATAAACAAAAACAGGGATAATTCCCATTATAAGGGAATTATAAAAGAAATAAAGAAATTTCGGCATCATATATATAATAATAGATTATAATTATATATAATTATTATTATATATATATTTTTTTTTTTACTTCAAAATATAATATCAAAATTGATCAAAAATGATAAGAAGAGAAGATTTGTGTTGTGTCAAAAAATACCCAAAAATTTGTATCAAAAAATACAAAAAAATTTGTATCAAAAAATACAAGAAAATATGTGCCACGTAGAGCTACAAGAAGATTTTTGCCACGTAAAACTAAACATCGAATACTGAAAGGAATTATTTGCGTTCGAACAAGTTTTCGCAATACCATTGTTACTGTTACAGATACACAAGGGCAAGCGGTTTCTTGGTCTTCTGCCGGTGCTTGCGGATTCAAAGGTACAAAAAGACGTTCACCATTTGCTGCTCAGATTGCAACAGAAAATGTTGTTCATACTTTAGTAAATCAAGGTCTTCTGAAAGAAGCAGAAGTTCTAGTAAGTGGCACTGGTCCGGGGAGAGAAACAGCAGTGCGAGCCATTTATAAAAGTGGTATAAAAATAAATAATATACATGATGTAACTTCTATGCCACATAATGGATGTAGACCTCCCAAAAGGAGACGTGTGTAAGAATTGAATAAATTGAAAGAGAAAGAAATGATTAAATCATTAAAATAATATTATGAATCAGAATGAAATATCAGTCTCAATAAAGATACCAGAATTGAAGTGCGTCGAATCCAGAACAGAGAGTAAGCGTTTTCATTATGGTCGTTTCACTCTATCTCCGCTTCGCAAAGGTCAAGCTAATACAATAGGTAGTGCAATAAGAAGAGTTTTACTCGGAGAAGTAGAAGGAACATGTATCACACGTGCTAAATTTCACAATATATCAAACGAATATTCCATGATAATAGGTATTGAAGAATCAATACATGAAATTTTGATGAATCTAAAAGAAATTGTACTTCGAAGTGATGCGTACGGAATTCGAGAAGGATCTATCCATGTTGTCGGACCAAAAAAAGTAACCGCTGAAGATATCATACTATCACCTTCTGTGAGAATAATTGATACTACACAACATATAGCTAACATAAATAAATCAATTACCTTAGATATATCATTACAAATTGAAAAAGGCCACGGATATATTATTCAAAATCCAAATAATTCCAATTATAAGGATGAAATTTTTCCTATAGATGCTGCCTTTATCTTTCCTATAGATGCTGTCTTTGTCCCTGTTCAAAATGTCAATTACAGTATTCACTCCTATTGGAGCGGAAATGAGATACAAGAAATTCTATTTCTTGAAATATGGACGAATGGAGGATTAACTCCTAAAGAAGCACTTTATGAAGCTTCTCGTAATTTAATTGACTTTTTCCTTCCCTTTCTAAATGCAAAGGAAGAGAACAGCGATGGAACAAACAGTCTAAGCGACAATATTATTCCTTCCTTAGCTATTTCGCATACATCGACTGATACGAAGAGAATAGTTTTCAATCAAATGTATATTGACCAATTAAACTTCTCTACTAGGATATATAATTGTCTCAAAAAGGCAAATATAAATACAGTATCAGACCTTTTGAATTACAGTGGAGAAGATTTAATGAAAATAAAACATCTTGGGGAACAATCTGTCAAAGAAATATTGGAATTGATGCGAAATATTGGAATTGATTCGGAATCCGGTTTAGATTTATAATAGTTCTATTTTGTCTCCCCCATTCATATATCTAGGGAGAGACCATTTATCTTAAGTACTCCCTAGATATATAAACAAAAGATTTCCCTCCTCTCCTATATTAAGATATTCTAATTTATATCAAATTGGAAAAGACCTAAAGTTAAAGATTCATCGATAGGTAACGTTGCTCCAATACCTAACCAAAGAGCTACTGCGGTACCGATTAAGAATACTGTTGTAGCTACTGGACGACGAAATGGATTTTGAAATTGATTCACATTCTCCAAGAAAGGGATTGTCAATAGTCCTGCAGGTACTGAAGCCATTAAAAGGACACCTAATAATTTATTAGGTACTGTACGAAGTATTTGAAATACGGGGAAAAAATACCATTCAGGTAATATTTCCAAAGGAGTTGCAAATGGATTTGCCGGTTCACCAATCATTGATGGTTCTAGAACTGCTAAACCTACGGTACATGCAATAGTACCAAAAATAACTACTGGAAAAATATATAAGAGATCATTGGGCCAAGCGGGCTCGCCATAATAATTATGTCCCATGCCTTTAGCTAATTTAGCCCTTAATACAGGATCATTCAAGTCAGGTTTCTTTGTTATTGGGATAAGTAGATTTTGATGAATCTATCCCCCGAAAGAACCGGACATGTCAATTTTGATCATCCGGCTCGAGCAATAGTTGAAATAAAAATGATGAACGACGTATTGTTAGAATCAGTATAACTAAGAAGATCTATAGAAAATTCATAATTTTCTTTTTTCGTATGCTCAGTACCCAAGTAAGCTCACAAATTTGATCATGATCAATATGCCTTTTGGATCATCTTATTCCTTGTAATCTGTGTTTATCTAGATCCTCACAATGTATTTTGCATACAAGGTATTGACTTGTTACTGATCTGGCCTTTTTCCTTCTTTAGACCCCTTCCTTTACTCCGATAATTTATCGTATTGAAACGCAAGGGAAATGCATGCATTTTCATACTATGAAAAGGAAAGGATAAATTGAAGTAATAAATTTGACTTATTAAATGTTATTACTATTACCTGGATTTCACGGAGCCTAATTCGGATTCGATCATAGAAATAACTCTCTTATAACACAACAAAGTGTTCGCCTTTTACCCAGGTTCTAAACCTCTTATTTTTGGAAAGAAAATTGGGACAGAGACA
The DNA here is from genome assembly GCA_027943335.1 of Chamaecyparis obtusa. Lineage (NCBI taxonomy): Eukaryota > Viridiplantae > Streptophyta > Pinopsida > Cupressales > Cupressaceae > Chamaecyparis > Chamaecyparis obtusa. Next base: position 3,406 of record BSBK01014320.1, on the reverse strand, counting down.
TATTTCGATCTGAATCTTTATATGGCAGATCCTAAAATTGATCTGCACGGCCTAACTAATAGTTCAAGTCACACACTCCCATAATCCATTTTCTCCATTTGAGATGAGTATCTACCTCAATTTTTTGTATTAAATATACTTAATAATTGAAAGGAGAAATCCGAGAAACATGTTTTTCGCGGCAATGATATATCGAAAAATAATAGGTTTTGAATACTGATTCAAAATGTATATTTTTTATAAAGGACCTGAAATACCTTGTTTGCGGATCATTAGAAAATGCATTAACATAAATACAGCAGTAAGAAGGGGTAATATGAAAGTGTGTAAACTATAAAAACGGGTTAAAGTAGATTGACCCACACTAGCACTTCCGCGTAATAACTCTACCAAAGGAGTTCCTATTAACGGAATGGCCTCAGGCACACCGGTCACAATTTTGACTGCCCAATAACCAATTTGATCCCAGGGCAAAGAATAACCGGTTACACCGAAAGATACGGTTAATACGGCTAGAATTACACCCGTAACCCAAGTTAATTCGCGAGGTTTTTTGAATCCACCTGTTAAATAAACGCGAAATACATGTAAAATCATCATTAAAACCATCATACTTGCCGACCATCGATGGACCGATCGGATTAGCCAGCCGAAGTTCACTTCAGTCATTATGTATTGAATAGAGGCAAAAGCTTCTAGAACGGTGGGACGATAGTAAAAAGTCATAGCAAAACCGGTAGCTACTTGTACCAAAAAAGAAGTCAGTGTGATTCCCCCCAGGCAATAAAATATATTCACATGAGGAGGAACATATTTACTAGTGATATCATCCGCAATCGCCTGAATCTCGAGACGCTCTTCGAACCAATCGTATACTTTATTGAGATAGGTAAACTCAAAACCCCCTCTGAAAACCGTATATGAAAATTTATTTTCATACGGCTTAAACAAGAACACTCAAATACTTTTTTGAACAAAGTAGATGGTTTGTCAAAAAAAAATATTTGATAGATATTTCATTTCTTTGTATGAAGGAAGAGGATTCAGAATAATCCATGATTTCCTACAATAAGAAGGAAAAAAATTTCATAGTGATAATGCTCAAATTTCAAGTTGGCTCATTCTTATGCAAAAAAATTGCTATAGGCCTTTTGAACGATCTTTTATCCTATTCGTGATATAAATCACTTAGAGAACAACTAGTATGGACGATCCATAGGAATTATCTTGTCGAGATCTCAACTCAATAGATGAATAAATCTAAACCCCAGATTTTCATTTCACCCCGATGATTTTTTTTTGAATACTCGAAAGGTTTTATGGGTTAGAACCTTTCCATTTCATTGTTACTCACTATACTAACTAATAAAAATGGAATACTATCTCATTCTTTGGTCAGCATCAGTATAAAGAGGAAGACAGATCTCTCAATTGATTATCATAGTTTTTTCAAATTATTGAGAAGCTTGGTCACGAGGTCTTAAAAACAGGCATAAACCATAGTTCAGATTTGATTGAATTAGATACCTCGTGCTCCGGATATTTACTATTAGAGCAATATCTAACGAGGTAGGAGAACCGTCTTTATTTTCTAAAGACAACAGACCCGTTTTCTGTACTAGAATAGAGATCAATTTTAACAAGTCGCACACCCATAATTCCAAAAATCCTTAAATTCCAAGAAATTACACGATCAAACTACCAGAACGTCATAACCTAAAAATGAAAGCGATTCAAAAGAAAATTCTTAGTTTTTTTTTTTGGGGGGGGAGGGTGAACTCGGGATCCGGGTAGTTTTTCTAGACCCAACTAACTGGAATTCCGTCTAATAAAATGGAAGAATTATAAATCTCCAAAATAATAGATAAGAATACTGCAAATAGAGCCATTGCAATGCCCATAAAAGGAGTAGTTCCCCATCCGGGAGCAACTTTACCAGATTCTGTATTAAGTGGTTTTAAATAATTTCCTACAGTAGTTTGTAATGGTCCGGTTCTGGAAGTATCATCAATGGTCTGTGTAGCCATAAAAAAATAGTATTGGTTGAGATATAATTAACTTTGTATACTATTATGTATATATACATACATAGGATTACCTACCAATGGAAACTGCAACCTTAGTCGCTATCTCCATATCTTGTTTACTTGTTAGCTTTACCGGTTATGCCCTATACACCGCCTTTGGGCAACCTTCTGAACAACTTCGAGATCCTTTTGAAGAGCACGAGGACTAGTTGAAAAAAAGACCTTCCCGATCGGGAAGATCTTTTTTATTATAGAAAGAGGATTACAAAAATAGAAAATTATTTTCCCCCTTTATTGGGAACTTTGGGGGGTTCTCGGAAGAAAATAGCGAAAAAAATGATCCCTAAGGTCGATACCAAAAGGAATGTATAAACCAATGCTTCCATAGATTCGATCGTAGTTTATAATTAATAGAGATAGCTTTCGTACTAATTACAACATTTTTTATAAAAAATGTGGAATCAAAAGCAAAAGATTTGAATTCTTGAGATGCAAATTCTCAATATTGCATTAACAAGCGGAGCAATATTATATTATACCACTTGTCTTTTAGTAGTTGGATCTCCCAGTTTTTGGAATGCCCCAAATTCTACTTGAGCATCCAAATCCGGATCAATACCGGCAAAAACATCTCTGAATAGAGTTCTAGCACCATGCCAAATATGCCCAAAAAAGAAAAGAAGGGCAAATGTAGCATGCCCAAAAGTAAACCAACCCCTTGGGCTACTCCGAAAAACACCATCCGATTTCAAAGTAGCACGATCTAATTCAAAAATTTCACCTAATTGTGCACGTCTAGCATATTTTTTGACTATAGCAGGATCACCAAAACTAACTCCATCAAGTTCACCACCATAGAACTCAACAGTTACACCTACTTGTTCAACACTATATTTTGATTCTGCTCTCCTAAAAGGGACATCGGCTTTCACAATTCCTTCTTCATCTACTAGAACGACTGGAAATGTTTCGAAAAAGGTAGGCATACGACGTACAAAAAGTTCATGTCCCTTTTTATCTTTGAAAATTGGGTGTCCTAACCAACCAACAGCAATTCCATCTCCATTGTCCATTGCACCCGCCCTGAATAACCCCCCTTTAGCTGGATTATTCCCAATGTAATCATAAAAAGCAAGTTTTTCAGGAATTTTTGACCAAGCTTCTGATAGACTTAGATTTTCAGCCAGACCGGCACGAACCCGTCGATCTATTTCTTGTTGGAAGTATCCCTGATCCCACTGGTAACGAGTAGGACCAAATAATTCGATCGGAGTGGTTGCGGAACCATACCACATTGTTCCGGCTACAATGAAAGCTGCAAAAAACACAGCAGCAATACTACTGGAGAGGACAGTTTCAATATTCCCCATACGTAATCC
>BSBK01014319.1:0-60000 GCA_027943335.1 Chamaecyparis obtusa | reverse complement strand
TTTATGTAGTTTTCATAAGCTTTGTTCATAAGCTCTATGCTAAAAGCTCTATTTTTGCAGTTATATAAGCTAAGTTTGTAAGATCTATGTTAATAGATTTTTATTTGCAATTTTATATTCTTTGTTCATAAACTTTGTGTTAGAATCCCTATTTTAATAGTTTTTATATCCCCTAAGTTCTATGTTAATGGTTGATCTCAAATTCATTGTGGCTCCTCTTGTGCCTACTCCCAAAGCATGGTTGTATCTTTCTAACATTGATGATCAAGAAGGGATTAGATTTCACATCCCTATTGATGTAGAGAAGGTCGGGGGAGGAGACGACATCAAGCACAGATGTGGTAGCCTAGACTTCTAATTTTTACTATTTTTTTCTTAAATAATTTAATTTTATTCCTTACTATTTTTCACAACAGTGAAACAAAAAAAATAGATAATTAACTTTTTTACATTTTTTAAATATATATAAATTTATAAACTATAGAAATAATTTAAATGTTTGAAAAATACTAAAATATTATTGGTTGAAGTAATTGGGACTATGCATCAAACAAATGCAATAGTATCATGTCATAGGCATGAACTAAATATAATAAAAGTGTTGTAAGTTACAATAACAAAATAGACAAAAAAAAGGAGTAGAATATTCTAAGCCATGTGCCACTTAAACAACAAAAAGATCCTTCCATTCTTAGGCAAGAACTTGACTATTCTACAACTCTTGTTTTGGAGGAGGAAAGCACATAATTTAAATATAGAAATTTAGCATTTATTTTATTTTTTTATATTTTATCAATTTTAATTTTAAATTTAATATTATATTGTTTTAAATTATATATTTTAAAATATAATAAGTTTATTTTTTGTATGTGTCTTTTTCCAATTAAATTGTACATAAATTTCATCTTTAAGAAAGAATTACAAGTATGTTCTATTTTTAAATTTTACGATTTAAAAAAAAGACTGACAATTCTAGATACAATTATTATATCTCAAAGGATGACAAACGTTTTGAATTATGTTTAGGAATTTAAGGACATTAGTTTAGATTACCTTTTAAAATTGAATAAAAAATAATGGTAATATCACTCAAACAATTCACAAAAAATCAACCCACAATTTAGATGAGATTACATTATCCTCAATTCAAGACCTACCAATCTTAGCTTTATATATTTCAAGTTTATCAAATTAACCCTAGATCCGAGGACTATTATCGTTAATATTGAATGGTCTCTCCTCTATACATATGAAACTCCAACAATGTTTCTTAGTGTCATGCTTGTAGGAAACAAGGTAGCAAGCAACTGAGGGGGGGCTGGCGGGGAGGGGAGGACGGTGAATCAGTTGCACCCAAAAACTTTAACAATTTAAAACCATTGAACTCTTGACTCTTAAAACCCTAAATCTTAAAACACTTAAGCATACAACCCTTAAATATGATTTATAATGTTATAAGCAAGTAAACACAAATAAATAAAAATCCATAACACAACACAATATTTTTTATCATAGAAATCCAAATTAGGCTGAAAACCACGGTGGGGCTTGAACCCACAATAAGACTAATACCTTTTTAGAAGTATAAGCCTATCTATAATATAAAATGGTTAGCAATGCTAGGAATGAAGATCACTCTCCAAGGTATATTATAACATTAGGAATATCTCCAAAGGCTCGCACTCAAATTAATCTAATTAGCACAACCAAAAAAAGATGAAGGGATACCAGTGCAAGATGTAGATTCAAGGATGCATTTTTTGGGAAATGGGTATTCCTTTATTATTGATTGATTGATTTAAGTATGTGAAATTGATATTATGATAAATGAGATGAAAAAATAAAATGTATTAAATTAGATATGATCTATAAAAGTAAGTGTAAGAGGAAAATATAAATAGAATAGACTCACCTTGAAGATATAAGTGGAAAAAATGACCTTCAAATCTGAATTTCACTATCACTGGAGTGCTAGAATTACTTGAAACTCCAGATCTAGTATTCATGTGTCTATAACTATCTTCTATGCAATTTTTAGCCAAAAAGTTGACACATCTTGGAAAAGGTCAGAAAAGTTGACCTCATCCCTATAGGTCCAAATATGATGAAAATTTTTGAGGGCTTGTGACTGTGCCTAAGATTCCAAAATCTAGATCTGCAACTCCCAAAACTATTTCTACACACACAAAAGAAGGGGAAAAGGTTGTGGAAATGGATTTGTCTTGGTCAAACCCTTTTAGCATAATTGATGCAGTGATGCTAAGTGTTGCATTGATGAAGATTGGTACATATTTAACGACAGGCTAAATCAGTTATTAGGTAGTCATTGATGTCAACTAGTTGACTTAGTATTTTGAGTATGTTACTAGATATTGTGTGAGTAAATCATGAGTTGCAGTATATTTCTGAAGTTTCTATTGTTGGCAATTTGGCTAAGGGGATTTGACATTGTGAATGTTGCAAGAATACAATATATCAATGTACAATGGAGTATGTTATAGATTACATAAGGGATGGATCTCACTTGAGACTACATTTATCTAAGATTCTTTCAAAAAAAAAATTGTTATCAACTTAGCTAATCCTTGACCTCTTACCAATTTAGTGATCTAAATGTCCACATTGAACTCCTAAATTCTATTAATCCACCGCCACCTTCTTCATGTAGCTTCAATTTGGGAAAATACATCTTTCACAATTGAGTGAGGGACATAAGCAATTACCTCATCTCCTGCCAAATAAGGTTTGAAATTTTTTATAGCTTTGACTAAAGAATAGGCCTATTTCTCAATCACTTCATATTTCAACTTTGTCACTTGTAGGGAATTACTAAAGAATGTGATTGATTGTTCATGATGTTCCTCATTTTTCTAAAGCATAACAGCAACAATAGTATGGAAAGAAACAAAAGAAAAAAAAATTGAAATGGCTAAGATCAAAATTAGGTGATTTAAGAATATGAGCCTCCTTAATGGATTTCCTAATGGAAAAGAAAGTAGCAAGTGCATCATCAGTCTAGTCCAACTTAGCTCCTTTCAAGCAAGTCCATAATATGTTTGATTTTCAAGCAAGGAAACTAATGGAGTAAGAAGGTATTTGGTCTACTCCTCTAGAGATTTGAATCCTTCATATGTCCACAAGGGGCATACTTCCCTAATGAGAGACATTATTGGTGCCTTCAAATTTTGAATAAATTCAAAGTGTGCATGTTGAAAATTTGACTAAGGTACTTATGTACACCCTTACATAAAATTTATCTGAAGTGCCTAGTTCAAAAGTCAATAATTAAAAATTTGGTGATGTCATAAGGGATGACTTTGGGAATGTGCTCACATGTTATCCTTATATGGATTTGTCCATTCATAGCCTCTTTTGGTCAGTTTTGAAAAAAAATTTCAAGCACTTATTTTGAGGGGTAAACACGTGTCTAGATTTTGCATATTCTTGTAATAATCTAAATGGTCTACTTTGGAGGCCTTCATTTCACACCCTATTGATTGTGATGATGAAATGATCATTTCCCTGTATTTCAAACATTTAAGTGATCCCCCCATTATCATTTTTAGACCTCAAATACTTCAGATGCTATGTTTGTCAAGGTTAATCCATATGCATTTTATTGTAATTTTTAATGTGTACAATATTACATCTGTCAAGTAACCATTTTTAAAGAGCTATATTTTACAATCAAGTGATTGTCAAGAAAATAAAATGATTTCCTTGTATTGTGAGTATCTCAATGTACTCTTTTACAAGTTCTCAAGGTCTCAAGACTTTGTTTGGTATTTTTATCTAGCCAAAACCATTTGTAGTTCACAATGATTTGTGTCTGCACATGTTCAATTAGTTTGAAATGGTCAACTTTGACTGCCAATATTTCACATCAGAATTGGATTCATGAAAAGTGCTTAAATGGTGCATATCTTATTTGTACTTAAATGAGTTAATCTTCCTAATGGTGACTCCTTAGGGTGTTGTCTAGTATTTTTGTAAGAGGCTATTGACAAGGTTTTAGGATGGTCTCAGACATGTTCAATTATATAATAGTGAAGTGATCAACTTTGGTGATTAAGTTCTTTCACCTTAGGTAGTGTCATGCGAATTTTTTTTATAGGGTGATTTTAAGTATATCAATCTGCATGCTTGCTGATTTCTAGAGTCCCATGACATGTCTTGGTCAGTTTTTGAAATCATTTTTTGAGGCTCTGTACTTAGTTTGGGTACTTAACAGAATGGTGATAAATTAATTTTCAGTGATTTCCAACTTTTTGTTTTAATCTAGAACACATGGTGAAATGGTTTGAGTCAATGTCTGAGCCCAATGTTTGTGAGCGAAATTATTTTTTAGTCGAGTCTACAAAGGGACCCAACATACATCAGAAAGAATTTTCATCTTTTGCCTACAAACTTAATTTTAAATCTTCATTATTGTTATTGAAAAAATAAAATGTCTTAAATAATATTAAAATACTCTATGAACAAAGGGTTATGGGCTTTGTAGATTTCATTAGCCGTTGGTAAATGGAGGCAAGATTGTCGAACAATATAAATTATTTTTAAAAATGGTTTATACACATTGGTGAATGAATGCATTTGAAAGGCAAATGTAAAAGTTGGTGGGTCCCTCTTTCTTATTTCTCACCCATAGAACGAAAGATTAAAAAATTATTTAAATTAATTTCTATGGTGAGTGAAACATTAGTTAATGTCATGCAATTGTGGGCCCCTTTTTATTTTTTTGTTATGTGCCCAAGTTGAATGCTCTGGAACTCATTAGAGTTTTCAAAAGGCTTCAACAAGTTACCAAGTTGTGGGAGTAGGCCTAGAATTTGACGGTCACCCCTATCTATCGTATAGAATGTTTTTATGATGGTTTAGTCATTTTTATGCTTTTTATTACGTTTTAGAAAAAAATTTGATTTGTCAAAAGTATAAATTAATAATATAGGTAAAAATGTCAAATTTATTGAGTAATTTTTTATTTTTTATTTTTTGATTGGTAAATGGCTAAGGCCCTATATATTATATAGAATAAGATGAATACATAGAGAGGTCTCCATTCAAATGAACATTGGTAGGAAAGAACGGAGAGGAAAACCTCCAATCTAGTATGGGACATAAGTCCTATTCGTTTTAAAAATTTACAAATTAAAAGGGTATACCCCAGTTTCTAGGTTTTAATTAAGGATGAATCATTTCCATAAGTTCTCTATTTTTAAAAATTTAAATACAAATACCCCAAAAATTTTGGGGTCTTTAGAAAGGCATACCTTCCTTATGAATAATTTTAATTACAAATTCTATTTTGAGTTTTACATAAAATAAGGTCTTGCTTTGTATGACCTTTTCTTTGTCTTGGTGAAATTGATCATTTCATCATTGTTTACCAATACGGACTTAGAACAACCCACTTGGTATCACAAAAAAAAAACTACACACAATTCTTCTTAGGCAAGATCATTGTTAGTGGTCCTTTGAATATTCCATTCATATAATGAAAAAAGGAAAAGAAAAAATTTAAAAATTTAAAAAATTTACATTTATCTTTTCGCAAATTTGTTAGAATATTGATTAGTCAAAATATCTAACAATTAATTCTAGTATATGTCTTAGTCTATACTATTCATCTATTATCACATATTGGTTTATATGATTATGTATCCTATTTTGAAAATTTTAATTGCTTTGCAAGGGGTCTTTCTATTGATATTTTGGTTTTCTTTTATAGTGTCCATCTTATTTTTCTCTAAACCTAGATTAGATATCTCAGATTGTCATTTATTTAAATTTGTTTGATATTTTAAATTTGAGTATTCTGAATTTCATTTAAAAACTTTCAAACTATGTTCCGTTATTCATATTTTGTTTAATAACCAAAATAGTATAATAAGGCAATGTTTTATATTTACTTTAATTCATATATTGTATTAAAAAATATCTACATCCCATTGTCTTTTACAAAGAACTTCTTCTATGTGAACTAATACTATTATGTCATTCTTCTATCAAACAATGAACAAAATTTACAAAGTTACCAAATCACGAGAGTGACAATGTAGATCTACGAAAGGAAACTAAGGATGCTAAGTATGAAGATAGATTTACACAAGCATACCTAAAGCAAACAAAATGATGCTTGCCAATTTATTTGACAAGGATCAAAGACCAATTACTTACGACTAAAAGAACTTGCATTATATTAACCCTAATCAATACCTATCATCTAAGAACACCTTCATATCAATTTTTGCGATCAAAAACTATAACAAAGAGAAAAAAACCTTTGATTCTCCTAGTTGTGTGGCTCTATAACTATAATATCCTCATCAAATTCAGAATTCAAGTCCTTGAGAGCTACCTCTGATTCGAACCTATACTAAGTAATTTTTTTAATTCATATATTTTATTTAGAAAAGATTCTAAATCAATAATAATATACAATAATTCAGAAATTTTTATTTGTGATAAAAAGAATATAAAATTAAAAAATAATCATAAATTAGTATATATACAAAAATTTCAAATTAACTAAGCAAGTTTGTAAGTGTTTTATTTTAAAAGAACTTTAAATTAACATAAACATATAATAAATAATATAAAAACATGTGTTTATATTAAATAATATAAAAACATATATATTGCATACTAATATTGTAAATTAGTAAAACAAGTTTCTACAATTCATATATTCTCTTTTAAAAAGATTCTAAAGTGATATGAATTATTTATAATAATCAAAATAGAAACATATATTTATATTATTAATAAAATAGTATATTACTTATAACAAATTTTGACGGTGGCAAATTACTGATAATATGTTATTTACTTTTTGCTTATGCTATTTTGATTCATTGTTTTTTAAAAGAACCTTTAAGTTTGTTTGTTAATGTACTTCTAGTCTTTCTTTACCACAAACCAGCACAAATTTGACGGTGTATTAATAAATCTAAGTATCATATTTGCAATTTTAGAAACAAATTAAACCTCTCCAATAAATTTATAACCTGTCATATAGGTTCAAAAGTGATAAAACGCCCAACACAGCCATCAAATTCTAGGTCTGTATGGGAGTATAAAGTTAATGTGCCAGGTTGTCTAATGTTTTAGGCACTCGGTGGCTCGGCCAAAGTTGAAATTGTTTTCACTAATTGTCCGAGTAACAAATGCATGGAAAGTTAGCGTCGGTTGAAGAGAGAACTCGGTGCTCATTAGGATTCAAATCTAATTTCAACGATGATTAGAGCTCCAAGATAATGCACAGGGCGTGCCTTAATCTTCTCGACCGGATAATGTTAGGGTTTGCAGACATTTGGTGAAAGGCTTTAGAAACTTCCGAGGTGATGGTCAGAATCTACAACTTTTTCCCAACATACTCTTTGCCTTTGAGCCAATATGGAAGCTTTGGCGCAAGATATGGATAGCATTCAAAGCATTTTGTGCACATGATGTAGTTTCACACATCATAGCAGTTATGCACGCAAAATTTGGAAGCGCAACCAAGGCATATGGTCCAAGTGTTGAGCCCTCTCTTAATGTTTGTATATCCAGCAACCCTAGGAATCACTTCAAATGGCCCGCATGATGATTTTGGTTTGTTTCATGTCCACCAGATGAGTTAATGCTAAAACGCAACGTACGTCTATCCATTATTAGACTGGTATGGTTGTGTTCATAAAAGGTGGATACAAACTATGTCCAAAGGAGGTGAAGAATTATGATGAATGGAGAAAAGGGGTAAAATGTTCAAAGTTATTTCACATTAAGTGAAATGTTTTTGTATGAATGGTGAGGGGAGTGCAAGTGTAAGTGTGAAAAAACATATTATTTTCTCTTCATGAGTGTTTTTACACAGGTTGCCGAATGGGGGGGAAAGTGGAAGTGTGTACAGAGGTTAAAATGTAACAATGGAAATAACTTTTTTGTTTGGGGAAAAGTTTTTCATAGGAATATCCATTTTCTAGAGGAAGGCAATTTCTGATAAAAAATCAATTAAATTCTTTTTCACCTAAAAGTGAGAAGTAACAATAGTGAAATGATTATCTAGATAAAAGGCATAATGTGAAGACTAAAGTGTTTGGATAGTCTTTATTTACTTCAAGGACATGGTGTGTAATGGTGAAATTTGTGATATTGTTATGAGGATTCAACTGTGTAGTTTTATTAGTCAAATTCATTGACCAGTGTTTCATGAGGAGTGGTTCACAAGATCTCATCTTTCATGAGAATGAATGAAACATTTAGCACTCATTGCATCTAGACTTATGAGAGATGAAAAAAATGATATGTACACTAAGAAAATATTTGTAACAAATAATAAACTTCCCTAAAAAAATTGAAAAGGAGGCTAGAAATGAAATCATAAACTATCAATGTAACTTAATATTCAATTATCATATTTTATAAAATATGTTTTGAATTAAAATAAGCAAAGAAGTTTAAAAGGCATTGGTAAAATGCATAGAAATAATATTTTAATATAAAAAAAATAGAAAGGGAGGTTTAATAAATAGAAAACTTACATTGTAGTAATTTAAAAAAAATATAAAGTACTTTTTAAAAATAATAAATGTTTGTGCAAGTCTTAGAGATTGGAGTTTAATGAATGAATCCTTGGGGCAAAGTTAGTTTGGAAAATGTATACTCGGCCTAATCAATTATGGGTAAGGATTTTGAAGTCAAAGTATCTAGACACTATGGACAACACTACAATTTTTACTTTGAGAAATCCTCCTCTAGGGTCAACTATTTGGAATCTCATTGTCTCTTGTAGACAGACCATCACGGATCATTTAACCTAACAAGTGGAGAATGGGCAATAGGCCTTGAGTTTTGGGAAGATTCATTGGACGGTCACCCAAATCCAGCTGATAGAAAGGACCTTGATGACATAATAGATTGGTGTGTGGCTAAATGGCGTGCCTATGTTAGTGATTATGTAGAGAAGCGAAGAAGGAAATTTGGAGAGGAATTTATCTGATCTGCAGAAGGTAATGCTCAGGGATAATTTCAATTCTAGAAACCTTCTAATTTTGAATAAGACAGACAAGGTTGTGTGGCGTGGGGCAAGTAATGGGAAGTACTTTGTTAAGTTGGGTTATCAATTTTTGGATAGAGGGCAGGTAGAGGAAAATTGGTCAGTTAATTTACTGTGGGGAAAGGAATGCCTCCCCAAGGCAGGATCCTTTTCTTGGTTGGCTATAATACGAAATAAATTTATAGCTGACCACAAGAAAAGATGGGGGATTCAAGGCCCCAAAAAATGGGTTATGTGTGGAGAAAATGAGGAGATGGTGGACCATCTATTTATATAGTGTTATATTACTTTAGAATGTTGGTCAATGGTTTTAAATAAATTGGCACGGCAAGGTCCCCTCCCGAATTCCATTAGGAGGTAGTTTGAGTGTTGGTTGGTTGGGATGGAGAAATCCACTTTGTCATGTTTCTGGAATCTAAGTCCTTCAATCATTATCTGAGAAATCTAGAAGGAGAATTGTAATACCCCAAAAATGGGCTATAAGTTCATTAACCTCCTACATCGACAATTCGAACGAAATCGACATCGAAGTCCTAACCTAAGGCACATCGGCACATTATCGAATCTTAATTGATTATCCTAAATTCTACATCGAGGAATATTCCTTATTCCTATTTATCCTAATTATCTTTAATTTAATGATTATTTGGTGATAAATCTTATTTATCCTAAAAGTTTGATTAATTGAACATTCTGAATATTTAATTAATTAGATTTAATACTGCCACTTAATTATTTAATTAGATTTAATTATATTTATTCCTAAATTGTATTATTTCATTTTGACAATAAATCAAATATCATATGACTAATTGATTAAATTCTTATTTAATTAATTAATGTCAATTGTCAAATTTAATAATATAGTTTTTGAATAAAAGTTTGATTTAATAATTGATTAACCCATAAATCAGTTGTTATATTTTAAAAAATCAATTAAAGTTGAGGATAAATCACTTTATTTATTTATTTAATTTATATTAATTATGTACATCCAAAAAAATAGTTAAACTTTAAATCAAAAAATCAATTCAAGTTGTTTTAAAAATAAACTCAACTCTCTTTTGAGTTGAAAGCTGATCTTGTAATACCCCAAAATTGGCACCTATTTAATTTCATCAATTTTGGTGCATTATCTCGATTTTACATCACCAAAGTCCTAGTTCCCTAGGCAATTTTCTCTCTCCTATCTGACTTAATTTGACTTGATGTCAATTGCAAAGACCATAAATTGCAATAATCAAATGCTAAATTAATTCCTAAAGTCTTTGACTTAATTGGCTAAATTACCCCTATGATACATTAATTTAATTGTAAAGTCCTATGCGCTTTAAATTAAATTAAATCAAACCACCCTCTTTAGCTAATTACCCATAAAAAGGAATTAATAATTGCTTGTTATTTGAATGGACACCTTTTCTTGAATTAATAATTTGAGATATTCGAAAGGTCCTCATGTGGCATTTTCCATTCTTTTAATAAAGTAATTCATGCTTATTTGTCCCAAAAGGGATATGAAGGGTCAGGAGTTTCGAATCAAGAAACTCTTCCTCCTCCTCTTGGCTCTTCTATTTATTTGACCTCTTTTTCTCATTCAGAAGGACAATTTTTGAGAGTAAAGGCACTATAGTGAATTTTTTATTGAATTTCAAGCTTTCATTTGCATCTAGTTTAATATCTCATTCTAGTGTAATTGCATTTCTCATTTAGATTAAATTTGCTTAATTGTTCTTAAATTGAGATCATTTTTATTCCAAAATCAACTAAAAAATCTGCATTTCATATCTTCTTTCAAGTATTCTTAGATTAATTGCATTCATCTTAGTTTGATTCTAGCTTTGCATATCATCTTTATGGCTTTCTTGGAAAATCATCCGTTGTAGTAGCGGTCTGATGGTTGTTGGTTCTCCAATCTAAGAGCGATTATACACCCCTGCCTGCATAGGAGGCAACAGGTCGCTTCCTCACAAATTTCAGATTGAATAATTCATATTCTCTTCGTAATTTGACCATAAGAGTAATGACTATGTTGCGTATGTGGTTGATTTAGAGGTCACATTCAAGCACACACATTTTGGCGCCCACCGTGGGGCCGAAAATCTGATTTCTGGCCTCATTATCATTTTTTTTCTGACAAAAATTTAAGCTCTGTCATGTGTCCGTACTATATGTGTACGGATCTTCGCGCGAGAATCCAGAGCGTCCCGCGCGAAGTTTTGCTCCTGTAGCACTCTTTCGCGCGATATTTTACTGTCTCGCCCCAGAGTTTGCACTTTCTCGCGCGCACTGGAGTACTTCCTCGCGCGAGATTTTAGTTATCTCACGTAGGATACTTCACTTTCTCGCGCATATTTGTACTTTCTCGCGCGAAGTTATATTACAATTTTTTCCAGTTTCCAGTTTTCTTGTTCTTTCTGCTCTTAATTTCTGATAACTTCTGATAACTGTTGATTTTTATCTCTCTGATATTTTACAGCATTAACAGTTTCTGCAAGACGCTTGTCAAAGAATTTGAAAACATACTAATGGTTTGATTGCAGGACGAATAATTGAAGATTGCTAAAACGTTGTGTTTTTTTTTCTGCTTTTACTCACATAGTATAAATAGGGCTCCGTTAAAATTTCTTGAGAATTTCGATAGTGAGTAGGAATTTTGGCTCTTCATTACATGGAGGTGATGACCATGAATGAATCCGGAATTCTAATGATCTTACTAATATGACAAATTCTTGGGGAAGCGGAGAAAGTTAGTGAATCTTTAACATTTCTATTCGTCAGGGAATTATGCTCTTCTTTCCTTGAGAGAGAATCAGAAACCCAAAAGCGTATAGATTTGGTGAGGTGAAACTAACTCGGTGATGAACTTTCTTGATGTGTTTGGGTGAGGAAACGGGATAGAGAAGTATGCTCTTCTCCCTTTGGGAGAATCAGAAAATCAGACTCCCGAATCTAAACCAAGTCTAGTGTCACCTTTAGAGGGCCTGCCGGTATTGAACCTCCGAGAACGACCCAAGTGAGTACACACCTACTGCCAGTGATTCCACCTCACTATAATAAAGAAAGTTTTGTTGAGTCTAAAGACTCCAAAACCATGGTAACTTCCTTTTCATGACTTTGACGATCATCACGGAAAGGCCCTGTCTATTACACTGAGCGGCGCCGCTCCAAGCCCTCCTTGCGGGGGTGTGTGATTTTCAGGTGTTGGTGTGGCTGCGAGGCCTCAACCCTGTATCAGGGGCACCGAAGGTTATTGTGAACGGAAGCCTAGTAAAAAACCTTCTTATCTAGTGGCCTACCCGGTTCATCTCCGAAAGGAGTCATTATCTTTGCGCAAGGAGGGGGAAGAATCTCTCTGTATGTTTATCATACACAGATTCCCATCATAGGCATACACCTGGATGTTTGGAGGCGGTTGCGACACTGGCCCCTGCTACAAGGGTAACCTTTGAACGTACACTGTTGAGTCCTTGGAAACACCGAAAACACGGGTGCCCTCTAGGGGGTGACACGGCTGTGTGAGGTGCACGTATGCATTCAAGAAATGGGGCAAAGGTTTTGGCTTCTCACCATTTTTTTTTGTAGGACTAGGCTATGTGCTTGTTATTGAGTCTTAAACATTGTCCATACATTATCAAACAAAGACTTCCCTGATGCTATCAAGTTGCTTTGTCCTTGATAGGTCTGTTAATGACTACTTTTTTCTTCACAAGTGCTTGATCTAAAACCATTGTGTCTTTAAACGAATGCTTAGAATCCTAAAACGAGTGTGTTGATTAAACAATTCTGTCAACCTGTCAGGAAATTGGATTTTCTGTCAGACATCAGTTCAGACTGTACCTCAAAATTCAACTCAAACTTCGAAAATTGCATCAAAACTGTCAGATTTTGCCTGTTTCCCGCGCGAGCTTTTAGCTTCAGAGCACTTCCTTGCGCGAGATTGTATTTTCTTGCGCGAAGTTCTATGTTCTCTTGCGTGAGCTGTCATTTCCTCGCGCGGTCAGGCATTTTCTCGCGCGAACCTGTAGCGCAGTTTTCCAAAACAGAGACCTATTTGCAGTTCACTGTTTGACTTTTTATCTGGTCTGCTTTTTGTCTGGGGTCTATTTTTTTTGCTTCCCTGTTGTTTACCGTCAGAAACTAGTTGTGTTGAGTTAGGAATCGATCGACCTTTGCTTTGGTTCATGTTGTCTCTTATCTATTCATCTTATCTCTTTATGCCTTTTGTACCTCGCATTGCGATTGTCTTATCTCGGCTGTTCTAGCCATCTCTTTTTGACAATTCGTACCAGGTCCATCTTGCATCTTGGCTGTTCTAGCCATTTATCTCTTTTTCGTTATCTTAGAGACAGAACCTAGCTTTATCTCGAATATTTGCTCATTACATCTTCGTCTATGACTGTCACGACTTGAAGTGGTAAGACTTATCCTATCCAAAACGCTGATCAAGATCAAAGTAAATCTCATAATCAAAACATAGGTCATTTCCAATTTGTTGAGAAGTCTGAACTTTGTAAGAGTTCTTCAAATTCGTCATTAAGCACTCCACAAGATAATTTGTCTCAGACATCTCCTCCGGTTTTCCAAGAGTGCTTTAATCCTTTATTTTCGCAATCTAGTTCGTCACGCCAAGAACAAGACAACTCTTATTTTCAAAACAATTCATTGTTTTGTAGCTTTGGGAGATCATTTCCTCGGACGGAACCCATTATTGAAACTATTGATCCCACTGAAGATAGTGATTCATCTGAAGCTATTCACACACCAAAAGTTACATTGGCTGCACCTTTTCGACATCGTTCTCATCACTTTACTGAAGCTTCAATTGTAGCACAAATTCGTCTTGACAAGATGGGAACCAAGAACCCATTTGACTTTCAATCAAGCCAATACGGTCAAACTTATAATCAATACCATGGCCAATCTTCTCATGACCAAAATCAGACTCGTCACAATCAATCTCATAATGACGATCAATCTCGCAACAAAACTCAAGCTGATCAACAAGCAGCATATAACTATCGCCCTCCTCCTTATGATCAAAATCAAGATGATCAACAAGATCACACACAAAGCATATATGAGACTCTTGGTAACGAGGATGATGTAATTACTCAGAATGATATAAATGCTGTGAAAGCTAACAAGAATCTCATTAAAATGATGGAAATTATTCTTTTGGAAGATAAGGAAAAGTATTTTCTTGAGTTGGCTAAGCAAGGAGCCAAACTACCTCCGAATTTCCAAGTGGAAACTATTGTAGCTAAAGAAGAAGAAACTGAAACCGCTAAGCTACAAAAGATGATTCAAAGTATGCAAGATCAAATTACTCAACTGACAAAAGAAAAGGATAAGCCCACACAACAATTTACATTGGAGAATATATGTCCTTTTCCTTTTGATAAGAATGTTTACATGCCTCCTTTTCCAAGAGGAGTAGAGTTACCCAAATATGACAAGTACATGGGTACAACTGATCCTCAAGATCATCTAAGAGAGTTTGGCGTGCTGTCCATGGAATTCATGCACGATCAAATGTATCTTATGAGACTCTTCCCCCGCAGCTTGGGTGGGCCAGCTATGGAATGGTTTTGCCGATTACATCCTGGTATTCAAACTTTTGATGAGATTGCCAATCTTTTTCTTCAGCATTATTCTCACAACATCCAACACCCTGTCAATATTCGTGACTTGTGTAATTTGAAACAACGACAGGGAGAACCTTTCTTGTCTTTTCTCCAGAGGTGGAGACAACTTTGTACAAAGTATCCTCGTAAATTGTCTGAATCTGAGAAACTTGATATCTTTTTAGACAACCTTCTTCCAGACTTTGGATATCAAGTACAATTACAAGGTCCTTTGACATTTGACAGCATGATCAAACAAGCTGTGAGGATAGAAGCCTTTATGGTCAAAAAGGGAGAATTAATTCTGAATAAAGACAATAAACAAGGATTCTCAACGAACAAGGATAAAGGGAAGTCTGTAAACAAGAATAGAGAGGTGGTAAATGATGGAGTGGTCGATAATGTCACCGCAAAGCCTTCAAAGCCTGTCTTTAATCTTACTTCTAGCATACAAGTGGCTAAGGCTGTCGAAAAGAATACAACAGATAATCAGCACAGTTCAAGATTTTCTAGAAATAAACCATGGGCTCCTCGACCTAAGCGTGATTTCACTTCTTTGGGAGAGCCTCTTGATGTAGTCTTTAAAACTCTCATACAAAATCAGATTCTCACTCCTTTGGACAAGCGAACTTATGACCCACAACCAAGACCTCACTAGTGGAATGACAATGATTATTGCGACTATCATCAAAATATTGGTCATAAGACATCCACTTGTCTTCAGTTGAGACATAAAGTTCAAGATTTGATTGATAGCGGTGATATTTTTGTGGATGGTCATAATAAGAATTCCGATCATCAGGCATTTAAAGATCCTTTTCCTCCTCATGAGAAAGGAGAGTCTTCTACAACTAAGAACAACAATGCTAAGGTGAATTACACTTACCCTTCTACCGATAATGTTATTAACATGATTGAACCTATGGGAGTTTAATATTGTGATGTGATCACTTTTAAGGGGAGTGGTGATGCTCCCAAGCCTAGAGTTCCTTTCATCTTACGAAATTCCACATCTTGTTCATCTGAATCTAAACAAACTCAAGATTGTGCAACTGTTGTCACTCGATCACGTGGAAGAGTTGTTTTGAAAGGTCCTGATCCTCCGAAGCAAACTATAGACAAGGATACTTCGAGACAAAGCACAGACAAGGTTGCTCCGAAACAAACGATGGATAAGATTACCACTGGCCCTACCAACAAAGCTTCTAAATCGACTCCCACATCTAGTGTTACTAGTTATAGTATCTTAGATCAACTCCAGCGAACCAATGCTCAGATCACTATTTTTGAATTGTTAAAAATCTCGCCTACACATAAGCAAATTTTGGATAAAGCCCTCGCTGAAGCAAATGTCCCCAAGGATCTTGATCTAAACCGGTTCCAATCTATGGTGGGTCACTTGACCTCACCGCATTATTTGTCCTTCTCAGAGGAAGATGATCATTCTTTGAACCACCCGCATAATGCTCCCTTACACATAGAGGTTATGATAGGTCCCAAACGTGTCCGTCGTGTGCTTATTGATAATGGTGCTGGTCTTAACATTTGTTCCGCTACATTGCTCACTCAGCTAGGTTATGATGAGGATTGCATAGACTCCCGTAAGACGATTACCATAAAAGCTTATGATGAAGAAGAACGCAAGTCCCAGGGTTTAGTTGTGCTACCTATCCACGTAGGTCCTGTTGAGAGAGATGTTACTTTCCAAGTGCTCGACATTCCTTTAGCATACAACATTTTGTTGGGTAGGCCTTGGATTCATGAGATGCAGGCTGTTCCATCCACATATCATCAATGCATCAAGTTCCCATTTCACGGGGCGAAAGTCACTGTACCCGCAAACACCAATCTCTCTTGTAATACTCTCATGCAAACTACAGATAGCTTTGTTCCTGCCAATAGGGACTCCACTGAGTTCTATGACACTAAGCTTAGAGAAATGGAGAAAACTTTGAAAATTAAAGATACGGGCATGGGAGAATATCAAATAGAACCTGTGCTATCTCTAGCAGCTTTACCTCCCTCTCCACGCCTCTATGGGAAACCTTCGGAAACTCATGGACTTTCTGATAATCCTCCTCAAACAATCTATGATGGTGCTTTTGTGCGAGCCTCCATACCTTTAGAAGATGAAGATGAGGAAAGAGCTATCAAAGCTTGGATCTATAAAGGAAAGGAGATATCTGAAACAACTACTCCTCCAGAGTTAGAACAAGAACCTTATAGTGAAGGTTTCAAAATCATGAAGCGCTTTGGATACAAGGGAAGTGGTCCTATAGGGGTAAATGATAATGGATTGTTGAAGCCTATTGAAGCTGTAGGTCATAGCCCAAAGGACACTACTGGCTTAGGCTTTAAAAAGACTCCCTTTCATTTGGGGACCAAGACATTTATGTTGGCTCCTATGTCTGATTCCAAGCTTGAACCTGAGCATGAACAAGAAATTGAAGATACCACTCTAAAGATGAATCCAGAAAATAGCTCTGATGAAGATACATTTCCATATCCTATCCCTTTGGATATTGCGAAACTCCTTGCTGAACCTGATGAGCCTATCATACCTGTTCATCTGGTAGAGACTGATACTGAGACGTGCTCTGAGGCTGATTCTGAGAAAACTTCTTCAGTACATCAAGTTACATACGAGGAATGGAAAGCAGCATTAAATGATGATCCCAATTTTACAGGTGAGCAATATAGGCCACCATATTTTCAAAAATACTATGAACAAGAACAACTTCAGCAAGCTGTCAATGACAGAAGGAATAATAATGAGACTAATGATGCTGCTAATGAAATTCCTACATCAAGTACGGACTCACATGAATATGAGTTCGACTCTACATCCGATGCCACTTATGATGTAGACATAGATACTGTTCATGAGTATGAAAGACTCCTTGAAGTAGGTGAAGGGTCTGGCGCTAGAACACAAGAATTTGATGTTGTAGATGTCGACTTGTCTTCCGCTTCTGATGTAGGATCTCATAGGGATTCAAACACTCCTTTGGACAAGACTGCTCTAGCTCTTGACTTGCTTGTTAACGCTTTTGAGGGTTATACCGTGAACGCAGTTGAACCAGCCACTACTTCCCTTTCACTCCACCGTCCTGATCTAATAAACTGGAACTCCCCTCTCGCATCCAATGAAGTCCTTACGTTCCAGAATGATTATGAACTAGCCTGTTACCTCCATGCTCTCGAACCTGTAATGTCTTCCACCAGCGAATACAGCATCAGCATGACAGAAGGGGATATCAAGTATCTTAGTCAAAAAATAAAAAATAGAAAAAATAAGAGCTCTGATGGTGAAAACCACTTTGTGGCAGTATCAGAGCCAAAAATAGTAAAAATAAAAGACGTATCTGAGGGTGAAAACCTCTCTGAGGTGCCCAAGGATGAGATACTTGATACTCTACCAAGCCATTTTCAGGAAAGATCATCAGTTCTGATTGAACCGACACAGCCGGTGAACTTGGGCACTGAGGCTACTCCACAGATTATACATTTAGCACAGTCATTATCTGCTGAAGAAAAAGAAGAGTTCACTAGATTCTTCCAACGCAAGAAAATAAACTTTGCATGGGGTTATTCTGATATGCCTGGATTGGATCCCAATCTAATCATGCATCATTTGTCCATTGCACTAGATGTCAAACCTGTTAAGCAGAAGCTTCGAAAGATGCACCCTCATGTGGCACTGTTGGTTAAAACTGAACTAGAAAATCTCCTTAAAGCTGGTTTCATAAGAGCAATTGGTTATGCCGAATGGATTTCAAACATTGTTCCAGTTACTAAACATGATAAGTCTATTCGTGTGTGTACAGATTTCAGAGATCTCAATAAGGCATGTCCAAAAGATGATTTCCCACTGCCTAATATTGATATACTAGTAGACATGACAGCAGGATATGAGATGTACTCCTTGATGGATGGCTTCTCTGGCTATAATCAAATTAAAATTGCGCCAGAAGACCAAGAAAAAACTGCCTTCACATGTGCTTGGGGCACTTTCTGCTAGAATGTTATGCCTTTTGGGCTTAAGAACGCCGAAGCAACATATCAGAGAGCTGTTACTACTATCTTCCATGATATGATGCACAAAACTATGGAGGACTATGTAGATGATACTTTAGCCAAGAGTATGCAGCGAAGAACTCACCTTGAAGATTTGGGTCCCATCCTTGACTGCATGGAGCAGTTTAGCCTTAGACTTAATCCCAAGAAATGTGCATTTGGAGTCACTTCTGGAAAACTCTTGGGTTACATTATCTCAGCCAAAGGCATAGAAGTCGATCCAGAAAAAGTTCAAGCTATTATGGACATGCCTCCTCCTAAGAACATAAGTCAGATGAGAGGTCTACAAGGAAGGTTGCAATCCATTCGGCGGTTCATCTCACAGCTAGCTGATAAGTCACAGCCGTTCACTAAAACTCTGCATAAAGGTGTCACCTATGAATGGAACGAGGAATGTGACAAGGGACTCAATCAAATAAAACAATATCTTGCCAATCCACCCATTTTGATGCCTCCTATCCATGGGAAGCCACTTATACTGTATATTTCAGCCACAAGTACATCTTTGGGTGCTCTCTTAGCTCAAGAAGATCAGAACAATAAAGAAAGAGCTATTTATTACATCAGCAGAACATTGGTGTCCTATGAAATGAACTACTCTGTTATTGAAAAATCTTGTCTAGCTGTAGTGTTTGACTCACAGAAACTGCGACATTATATGTTGGCTCACACTACAAAGCTTATTGCAAAAATTGACCCGCTAAAATACTTATTAAGCAAGGCTGCTCTCACGGGTAGGTTGGCTAAATGGGTCATGATCTTCAGTGAGTTTGATATTGAATATGTGGAAAGGAAGACTATTAAGGGACAAGCAATTGCTGATCAGTTGGCAGAGGCTCCTCTACATGATCACCAACCTTTGAACATTGATTTTCCAGATGACTCCATTCTGCATCTCACACATCAGTCTTGGAGTATGTTTTTTGATGGCTCATTCACTCAACAAGGATCAGGTGCGGGTATTCTGTTTATAACACCTCAACGCTATTCTTTGCCTAAGGCCTACAAAATGATGTTTCCTTGCACCAACAACATAGCTGAATATGAGGCTCTTATCAATGGTATGAAATTAGCCCTTGAATGGCGTATAGATGAGCTCCAAGTCTTTGGCGATTCTCAGTTGATCATTAATCAAGTCAATAATGTATATCAAACAAAGGATGACAAGCTAATACCCTACAAAAGAATGGTGGATGATCTTAAGTTATACTTTGCACATATTTCCTTCCAGCAGATTCCAAGAACAGATAATAAGGCGGCTGATGCTATGGCTACTTTGGCCTCAATATTACAAATGCCAGAAAATGACTTCAAGCATGAATTCCTGGTGGAAACATTATGCTACCCTGCCTATGACAATCCTGAATCCAAGATGATCTGTTCAATCATTGGACATGACTCATCCCGCTACCACCATATTTACTCTTATCTTCGGGACCAAATTATCCCCGATACCTATACCCGGAATGAGAAACGTCACCTCATTCGTACTGCTTCACGGTATGTTCTTATAGCAAATGACTTGTATAGACGGGGCCTAGACGGTACTCTACTTAGGTGTCTAGAACCCGATGAGTCCAAACGTGCGTTAGCTGAGGTACATGAAGGTATTTGCGGCTCTCATTCGAGTGGTCTGACGTTAGCTCGTAAACTTATTAGAGCTGGATACTACTGGCCGGATATGGAAAAAGAAGCTGTCCAATATGTCAAGACTTGCAAGTAGTGTCAATATCATGGGAATCTGATCCAGCTCCTGCTAGGGAGCTCAGTCCTCTCATTAGTTTTTGGCCATTTCAACAATGGGCTTTTGACTTGGTTGGTCAGATACACCCTTCTTCTTCAAGAGGACATAAATTCATAATCACTGCTATAGATTACTTTACCAAATGGGTCGAGGCAGTTCCTCTGACTATAGCTGATGGAAGGACTATTGCTAAGTTCATTTTGAACTATATTATTTGCAGATATGGCATACCTTCATCTATTATCACTGACAATGGAGGACAGTTTAAGAACAAAGATTTGACAGACTTATGCACTAAATTTAAGATCATTCAGCATTGGTCATCTATTTATTATCCTCAGGGTAATGGACAAGCAGAAGCTTCTAATAAGACAATCCTAAAAATTTTGCACAGAACAGTTCATAAATCTGGTAGAGATTGGCATCTCCAGATTAATCTGGCTTTGTGGGCTTACAGAACAAGTATCCGAACACCAACGGGAGCCACTCCTTTTGCCTTAGTCTATGGGGCAGAAGCAGTATTGCCAATTGAGGTCGAGATTCTGACATTGCGAATCTCTCTGAAGGGCCTCATCACTGATGAAGATACCAGAATATCTAGGTTGCAAGAGCTTGAATTATTAGATGAACGTCGGAGGGTGGCATTCGATCATCTTCGAGCATATCAAAAGAGAATGTCAAAAACATATAACAAGAAAGTCAGACAAAGGGAATTCCAAGTGGGTGACCTCGTCTTGAGGGAGAACCCCAAGAATCAGCAGCAGAGAACCCAGAAAGGAAAATTTGAACCAAACTGGCTTGGTCCATACATTATTACTGCAGCTTTTGGATCTGGTGCTTACCGCCTCTCCACCACTGAAGGAGAGCAACTCAAAGAGCCTATCAACACTCTTCATCTGAAGAAGTTCTACAGCTGAGACATTGCTTGTATGCTCATGTACATACTTATTGATCCTGAAAAAAATCCTAAAAATTGCAAAATGTCCTAAAAAAATGATCATCTTAGTGAAAACCTGGCAAACAGGCGCTTTGATGTATCTATTATCATGGTGAAAACCTGGTAAACAGGAGCCTTGATAATACAAAAAAAAAATGAAAAATTTCAAAAATACAAAAAAAAATGAAAAATTTCAAAAATACAAAAAAAAAAATGAAAAGATCAAAAATACAAAAAAATGAGATATTCAAAAAAATACAAAAAAATCAAAAAAAGAGAAAAGTACAAAAAAATTGAAAAAGAGAAAAATGTGCCATTGATGAAAACCTGGTAAACAAGCGTCATGGTAGCAAAAATAGAATCTCTGCCAAGATGGTGAAAACTTGGTAAACAGGCGCCTCTTATTTTCCTGAAGTAACATCTCATCTCAGCGTCGCTTGGCTCTTAGTTTCCTGCTTTAGTTTCCTTCCTTTCCTGCTTTAGTTTGTTTTCCCGCTTTCCTGCTCTAGTTTGTTTCCTGCTTTGGTTTGCTAGCTCATGCCTTGCTTTCAGTGTCTTTGAGATTTTGCTCGACTCTTCATGGATTGGAACTGGTTCACACTTGGGGGCACCTGCCTGGTCTAGGGGGCATTGTCCTATCGCTTTTGGAAACTCTTTTGAGCATTGGTTGCCAATGGTTCTCACTATGCCTGCCTGCGGATACCTAGCTTTCATTCGATCTCTCTTCTTTAGGATTTCTCCATTTTATCAATCACCAGTGATTCTCATTACATCTATCTACTATCATTATCTCATTAAGACTTCGAACGTTATCTTTCCGAATTATCTTCAATCCGCTTGAACATGAACTTAAACTGAAACTAAAACTAAATATGTGTTCCTTTGAGGCATGTTGAGCTTTGTTTTCTTTGAGTGTTTGTTTGTTTGCTTTCTTTGCTTTCTGCTTGTTGGTTTAGTTCCAATGATCCAAAGAATTCATTTAAGAGGGGTGTCCATCTGTAAGAGCCTCTATCTCGTATTGGATGGCCATGCGTACCTCGACTCCTTTTATATGGATGCTTTGGTGAGGTTGGTTCTTCTCCTTGTCTTTTGAGTGACTTCTTTCTGCTACTTGAACGCTCGTCCTGTTAAGTGAACGTAAGGGTCACTGCGAGCAATCTTTGGCAAAAGAAAGAACTCCTGCGTGCTTGGTGTGTTTGTTCGCAAGAGACATTCAGGTCATTCTAGCATTTATGCTCTAATGCTTATGTTAACTTGCTAGATTAAAAGAAATAGGTGTTCAGGTCATTCTGGCTTCTTGTGCCTTAATGCTTACACCTTATTCCGACAAATTTAAGACTCATGTCATATTCATATTCTCATGATAGCGATATTAGTAAGGATTGTATGACATCTTGCGATTGTCCGAACTTGAAAGGCTCTATGATGATAAATACGGTGAGTCCAACAACCAAGTCCTAGGGTTTGCATTTTCATTTTAAGCTTGCATCTTTAGTTTAGGCTTTGAACTTAAGACGATGCCTTATTTACTCTCTTAATAGTCTTCATCAAAGGCTCTCATCTATTGCCTCGGGTTCTTCTTGGTTGCACAAGTATCCGGTCTTCATTGTCGATCCTTGAACATATCTATCCTTTGATTAGTACCTGTTAAATATTGCTACAATCCTGCATGAGATGATTAGTACCATATCCATTGCATTTTATTTCCATCCATAAACTCGTTGCATCTGCATCAACATGTGTATCCGCTATAAGCATAAACCATTTATCTATCACTACATTGCATACATTTCTATTCATACATCTAAAGCATATAAGAGCACATCTCCTAAACATTATACATTCAAGCAATTTGCAACAAGTACAATGATATCAACGGAATCATCGATCTCATATATATATATATATCTCTCGATCTAAATGTCATATACAAAGAGGTGCTACTCAAGCACAGTACCGAAACAACAAAAATGAGCTATGATACAATCAAGATCCACTCCCACTGGGAGGGGGTGGAGGTGGAGGAGCCTGCTGTCCTAATGCCTGCGGTGGTGGCATCGGTCTCTATGGAGGAGCCTGTGGAGGAGCCTGTGGAGGAGCCTGTGAAGGAGCCTGTGGAGGAGCCTGTGGAGGTACTAGGGGAGGACCCTGGGGAGCCCCAGCATACTCAAAAAATGGCGGCACCTGCTCTGATATATCTGGAACAGCCCCACAGTATGCTGCATAGTAATAAGCCACCTGGGTGGCCTCATATCTCGTCTCTAATCTCGAATGCGCTAACTCCACCCGTAGCTATCTAATCTCTGCATCCCTATCTGCTACTCGAGTCTCCTCTCGGATAAGATGTGTGTGAAAATCATCACACTCACACTGCACCTGTCGTACTCTCTCTCAGCTCTTCCTGAGAGCCTCCTGCACCTGTCCTACACCTGCTCCAGCTGCCACGTCTAGCATGTCAGTATCCTCCCCCTGTGGTACCTGCTGGGATATATCAGCTGTATGTGGTCTTGTGGACCTCTGTTGTGTACCGCTACTCTCTGCTCTGGGATCTGAGCCCATGGTCCTAGCAGGGATGCTCACCTGTCCTGATCGGGGCCTCAAAACTCTCTGCCCAGGTCTCTGCTATGGTGCCTGCTGCTGCACAGCCTGCTGCTGTATAGGCTGCTCTGCCTGCGCCTACTGATCCTGTGCTGCCTGCTGCTGCTATGGTGCCTGTTGCTGCTGCATAGCCTGCTGCTGTATAGGCTGCTCTGCCTGCGCCTGCTGATCTTGTGGTGCCTGCTGCTGCTGTGGTGCCTACTGCTGTGCTCCTATGCCAACTAGATCTGTGAACCTCGGATGAGGCCGTGCAATCAACTGGTCCCTGTATGCAGGTGTCACCCCTGCATTGGTGACATCCACCATGTAATCCCATCGTGCTGGGGGGATGCGTGACTCTATCACGCATCGCCCTGGATCCAATCATGTACGCCACCCCTTCTTCTCCTCGTCGGAGAAGCGAGCGTAGGGGCAGTACTCCTGTGAAATATCCTGTTGTCTACCAAACTGACGCAGGACACGTGTAACCGTGAATCTCTCAATCGTCTGAATGGTTCATCCAATCAGTGGACGTGATACAAACATGGTAGCAAACTCTCTCCGAGCATCGTCCCAAGGCTCAGTAGCTATCCAAGGTCTCCAAACTACAGCGACCATGTCATCCAACTGTGCTCTCCACTGCTCTGTCTTACCCAGCAGGGGCTGGGTCATCACACCTGAATATCTGTAAATATAAGGCTCCAGCACCTGTTGCGTATCATGGAATAGGGGTCTACAAATGGGGAGTTGCTCCCAGGCCCAGACCTGTAAGATGAAGACTCCTGCCACCATCGATCTCGCACCTCTGTACACAATCTCATGCATCTTGTGATACATGTGTGCCAGCATACACTCCCCCCATCCAAATCTCACAGCTAGTCTGTCCAACATCCTCTGCAGCATAGTACCCCAACCACACTCTAGTCCATGCTGACCTCGATCAGGTACAAGGTAACAACTCAGAAATATAGCCAACACGACCTTGAATGGATGCGCTCCACCATATCTATGCACCAGATCCTCCCAGGAGATGGCCCGACCCATCACAAGATCATCCCTGAAGATAGTCCTCAAGGCCACTGTACCCTGCCGCGGCTGTGTATTGTACTCAACACGAGTACCATGAATGGGTATCCGCAGGATCCTATATATGTCCTCGGTGGTCACTGTCATCCCTCCCATCGAAAAATGAAATGTGTTCATCTCTGAATGGAAACGCTCTACCAATGCAGTAAGAAGACCGTGATTCACCCGAATGTCGGGTAACTCACGCAAATATCCCAAGCCCAGAGCATCAATGTGAGCACTCTCAGCATCTGTCAGTCTCTGAACTAATGTAGTAATAACTGGGTGATGTGCTCAAAATGCGATATCTGGAAAGTCAACCTGCAAAGCAAATGACGACACTGGGTCAGTAACTCAATCATGTTGGTTTTCACTACTACTACAACAACTACAGCAGAGTATCTATCCTATGACAAGGCTCTACAAGACTTTATTTGGCTGATTTCATGCAAATCTGATAAAATTTGGCCACTTGCAACAGTCTTTCGCGCGAGAAAAGTGTTTCTTCACGCGAGACAACTACCACTTCGCGCGAGAAAACTACCATTTCGCGCAAGAAAATAGAATTCTCGCATTTAACATCCCTCTAGCTCGCGCGAAGTTCTATCCTTGGAGCTTGTTATTCGCGCGAGAAAACTACTTTATCACGTGAAACGAAACCTACCTTCGCACAAGAGAACTACTTTCTTGCGCGATATTTCACACTTTTTACATTATGCTAATTTTTTTATAAAAAAAAACTAACCTATCACGCTATACGAATTGAAATACAAAGCAGTTTATCGACTACTTACAGGTGCGTCATACTCTGGTGGCTGGGCATGTCGTCGAGAGCACTCAAATCGGTGTGTATGTAGTGGCAAACCCTCCATTTCTCTATCTTAGAGCTCAGAATCACTAAAAGACAACGCTGAATAATGATTTGAAAATGACTCCTCCGACCCTTATATAGCTTTTGACCTAATTTTTGAAAGTGCTCCGTTTTCCTTAAAAATTGCACCCTTTGCTAAATCGACTATTCTGAATCCATTTTCAAGATCGAAATCAAAATCTGACATCTCTAAGTGGCTCAAAATCGTGTTTTAAATATTGGACTCCTTCTAGATCGGATGCTTGTGCAGTCAGCCTTCTGGTGTCATCTTCCTGCTAGATCCTCATCTTTGCATCATGTTCTCAAATCTTTGCTTCTTTTCATCAAGTCAACCCTAGTCAAAATTTGGTCAACTATGGTCAAACTTGGTCAACAGGACCTCTGCTTTGCTCCGTTTCACTTCTGTAGCTTCGCGAATCTAGTCTAATTACTTTTGCTCTGCAATCTCTTGTTGTTTATCATCCTTCTGACATGTCATCTTTCAATTTCGCTCCTGAGGGGGCAGGATGATTACATCATTTGAATCTTGTCGAATCTATTCTTGAATCAGTCTGATTTGAATCATCAGTTCTCATCGCTAGGGGCATCTTGGTGCCTCGCATCTTGTTATCTTATCATCTATCTCTTAGGTATCTGAGCAATCTAACTCAGATCCTCGAGGATCATTCTTCATTCTGGAGATGGTTCTTGAAATCTATTGGGTATTGGGGCAATCTAACCCTAATTCCTGGGAGTCAATCTTTGTTCTGGAGATGACGCTCGAAATCTCTTTTAGACCGTTATCTGGGCAATCTAACCTGGGTCTCGGAGGACTAAGCTTCGTATTGGGGCAATCTAACCCTGATTCAGAGATAGTCCTAAATCTGCATCTTCATCAATTGGTATTGGGGCAATCTAACCCTGATTTCGGTTCTCTTTTAAAGATTGTTGTCTTCGCAATCTAACTTAGACTTCAAAAAATTCATGCTTTGATCTTCTTTCATTTGTCACTTCAGACTATTCTTTGAATCAACGCACTGTTCGCACATCAATTCAAAGAGGGGCAAATGTAATACCCCAAAATTGGCACCTATTTAATTTCATCAATTTTGGTGCATTATCTCGATTTTACATCACCAAAGTCCTAGTTCCCTAGGCAATTTTCTCTCTCCTATCTGACTTAATTTGACTTGATGTCAATTGCAAAGACCATAAATTGCAATAATCAAATGCTAAATTAATTCCTAAAGTCTTTGACTTAATTGGCTAAATTACCCCTATGATACATTAATTTAATTGTAAAGTCCTATGCGCTTTAAATTAAATTAAATCAAACCACCCTCTTTAGCTAATTACCCATAAAAAGGAATTAATAATTGCTTGTTATTTGAATGGACACCTTTTCTTGAATTAATAATTTGAGATATTCGAAAGGTCCTCATGTGGCATTTTCCATTCTTTTAATAAAGTAATTCATGCTTATTTGTCCCAAAAGGGATATGAAGGGTCAGGAGTTTTGAATCAAGAAACTCTTCCTCCTCCTCTTGGCTCTTCTATTTATTTGACCTCTTTTTCTCATTCAGAAGGACAATTTTTGAGAGTAAAGGCACTATAGTGAATTTTTTATTGAATTTCAAGCTTTCATTTGCATCTAGTTTAATATCTCATTCTAGTGTAATTGCATTTCTCATTTAGATTAAATTTGCTTAATTGTTCTTAAATTGAGATCATTTTTATTCCAAAATCAACTAAAAAATCTGCATTTCATATCTTCTTTCAAGTATTCTTAGATTAATTGCATTCATCTTAGTTTGATTCTAGCTTTGCATATCATCTTTATGGCTTTCTTGGAAAATCCTCCGTTGTAGTAGCGGTCTGATGGTTGTTGGTTCTCCAATCTGAGAGCGATTATACACCCCCGCCTGCATAGGAGGCAACAGGTCGCTTCCTCACGAATTTTGGATTGAATAATTTATATTCTCTTCGTAATTTGACCATAGGAGTAATGACTATGTTGCGTATGTGGTTGATTTAGAGGTCACATTCAAGCACACACAGATCTCAACTTCTGATTTAAATCAAAAAGTTGATTTGCATGTTTTTGTGAGTTAATCTATCTCTAATTTCTTGATAACTCAAAAATCAACTTGAGTTTATCAAGAGTGATTTATGGCTTTTTCCATGCACCTCCAAAGTCCTGGATTTCTATAAATTAAGGCCTCAGCTCTTCATTTTGGATCCATCCATGAACTGCATCCTTACGCTAGCGAATTGGTGATCGAAGAATCAATCTTTGTGAATCCAAGCCATTGTGAGATTTTCATTATTTTTAAGCATTCATATCATTTAGCATATCATTATTTAGATTAATTGCATTTCATATCAGTTTCTCATATAGAATAAATTCATATCAGTTTATTTCATCTTATTGCATAGAAAATCCAAAAATATAGATTAATTTGCATTCATCTCATATCGAGATTCTACATTCAAATCCTTTGTTTAGGTGTCGTCAAGGTCACTGATCTCGATCCGATCTAAGAATATCATATACTCGCACCTACTAGAAGGTAGTAAATCACCTGGTTAGATTAGTTTCCATTTCACTGCATGATTTTGATTTCTACTAACCTCTAATGTTTTACTGAAGTGTTGTGTCTACAACTAGGTAAAAAATTCACACACACATTTTTGGCGCCCATCGTGGGGCCCTAAAATGGGTTTCCATTCAATTTTTATTAAATTCTATCATCTTCTTGTCATTTTCTGTTACAAGCTGCGATTTTTAATTTCTGTCTGTATAATTTTCGTATGAGTTTTGTCAGAAACTCGTATCAAGAGGTACCCACTGTCGTACGATAGTTGATTTGATCAAGGATCGTACCATCAGAAACACAATGTCATTTTGAAGCTCTTTTGTCGTATGATCTGATACCCATTATCATACAAGTTTCTAGATTATCATCTGGTATGTGACCCACTGTCGTACGAGTTTTAGTGCCAGGTTTCAATTATCATTTCACTTTTTCAGCTAGTTTTCCAGATTTGGACTGACAGCTAACATTAACAATTGAAATTTATTCTTTCTAATTGATTTCTGCTGATTTTGATTGGAAAGCGCAAGGAAAATTGCTAAAAAATAGGTAAAAATCTACTTAGCGCGTTGTGAGGAATTCAGTTAATCTTCTCAGCTGATAACATTTCAATTTGGATTAAAAAGAACTCTTGTGTGTCAAGCTTGTGTGACCTTTATTGCTTTCATATCACAGATTTCATTTTAGGCTATAAAAATGAACATAGATTTTCTTTTCAACATCTTTTTACACGTAGTAAATAGGCCCTATGAACACTATTTGTGGTTCTTGAGAGAGTGGGTTTCCAGCAAAACTCTTCTCAATGAAGGAACCCTTGTAGGTAGGAACCCTTGTAGGTAGGGAGGTTACTGAGAGTGTCTCACATTCTACTATATTTGTGTGTCTTCAGCTTCTGATTGATACATTCTCTCTCTAGAGAGGTTGATAGATCATAAGTGGTTGACATCATAGATCTTTATGAGATAATCTTGGTCTTAGCGTGTTGGATTAATCTGTCTGCTTTGTTTGGGTTAAAAGTAAAAAGACTAGAGGACTATGCTCTACTCCCTTTTTGGGTAGTATCAGAAACTCAAATCCTTGAATCTGGAACCAGTCTCCATGTGGTATATTTTGTGAGTCACCTTTAGAGAGGGTTAATCATAGTGGACATTCCCTTAATTGGGTCAACCACATTGATGGAACCTCAAGCAATAATAGCCATTTTCATCCTGGTAGCAGCAACCACTATATAAATGTCCTTGTGGAGGAAATCTTCATAGGTGTGGTCTCTTTTTGGGCTGTTAGATCTCCCTAGCAGCTCCTGATTGATTAATTTCTTGAACTATGTCAAAAATCTAGTGCACCTGGATTGGAGTTCGCCCTCTTGAGATCACAAAAGTTGTCGAGTCAGACCATTACTACAAACCCTAGTGAGGCCAAATTTTCATTTCCTAGGAATATGTGCATTATTGCAAAACTTTTTGGAACATACACTATTAGCACTCCTAGGGATTAGCACATTCAATCACTTGGTTATTCATGCGCAAGGATGCTTTTTCCCCTGTTCATTATTTTTAGATGTGCTTGAAATCACTTGCTTGCTATTTTGCGTGCCTATTTATCTATCTAGTTACTAAGAATGAATCAATCTGGTACAATCTTCAAATCTAGACAGACAATTTTGTGAACAATTTGAAACTAAAAATCTAAAAAATTGCAAAATCTGATGCCAAACACCTTTCTGGAGTCAAAAGTCATCTTGTAAAGTCAGAAAGTCGTACGACTTTTGGAAGGTTTCATTTCATTACCCCTAGATTATCATATGGTAGCTGGTATATTGTCGTATGATTTTTGCTGCCAGTCAATTCAAAAAAGTCAAAAATCCTACTATCAGCTGTCATGCAAGTTTTACAACTGTCATACAAGTTAGTCAATTGTCGTTTCATATCCTACCCACTGTCATACGAGCCTGCAGAAATTCATTTGAGAAATTTTTTAAAATTGCCAGAAAGTTGTCAGAACTATCAGAGACCCAGCTTTTCCAACCTATTTCCAAAGTCTGTCAAGAAAATCACTGTGTCAAGAACAGAGTAGCAACTATTGAGAATCCATTCATTTTCCTAAAGTGGCCTTTTGAATCTGATTTAGCCTTTTGTTTAATTGATTTGATTCCTTTTCATCTTGTGTCAAAACCTTGTCATAACTATCAATTTTCAATCCATCTTCAAAATGGCTAAGTGTTGTGAATTCATGTCCGCTATCTTTTGGGCATCTACCCATACATCCAGGGCATAGTCTCCTTCATTTATGTCTAATCTAAGTTTCAATCAATCAAACCTTGACAAGGTTGCATCATTTGATCTTCTTGAATCAGATCTTTCTTTAGTTGTCCTCATCATATTCTTTTGTTTCACCCAAGGTTAATGGTGGAAACTAGAGCTTCCTCTCACAAGAAATCTAGAGAATCATCCCATACCTTACCTATAACCA
The DNA here is from genome assembly GCA_027943335.1 of Chamaecyparis obtusa. Taxonomy (NCBI): domain Eukaryota; kingdom Viridiplantae; phylum Streptophyta; class Pinopsida; order Cupressales; family Cupressaceae; genus Chamaecyparis; species Chamaecyparis obtusa. Next base: position 29,026 of record BSBK01014319.1, on the reverse strand, counting down.
CTATCCAAGGTCCAACTCTTGAACAACTCTACAATTATGGTCTTTACGAAGATGACAGTCTTAGCAACTTTCGATTAAAAACCGGATACATATCCCCTCCATCAACTCACAGAGGTAATCAACAAAATCCTCCTTGATCTATCCCAAGGAGTCTTAAAACTCCTACCATGTCTCAACTAGGGACAAACCATGGCTCTCAAAGAGCTCAATCTCAACATGGTGCAGATCAGGAACCCACACCTGAAGAAATTGCTCAATATCAAAATTACGACAACTTCAAAAGAATGATGAAACATTTCTTGAAAGAAGATAGAGAAACATACTTTTTACAATTAGCTCATCAAGGAGATAAACTTCCTCCCAATTTTAATGTGGAAGATATCATTACACATGAGGAAGAAACTCCTATTTCAGCTATTATGAAACAAATGCACGCCATGCAAGTGAAACTTAACAAAATGGAAAAAGAAAAAGAACCTAAGGAGTTCTCCATGGAGGCCCTATGTCCTTTTCCATTCGATAAAGACTTGTATATGCCACCATTCCCTAAAAGGGTGGAAATGTCAAAATATGATAAATATGATGGAAACTCAGATCCTCAAGATCATGTCAGAGAATTTTGTACTCAATCTATGGAGTTCATGCACGAACTGACCTATCTGATGCATCTTTTCCCTTGATCTGTGGGAGGGGCAGCCATTCATTGGTTCTCTAGGATGCCTCCTACAATTAAAACCTTTAAGGAGTTGATCAAATTGTTCTATCAGCAATACTCCTACAACATCCAACATTCAATCACCATGATTGATATCTGCAATCTCAAACAATATCCAGGAGAACCATTCTTGACATTTCTCAAAAGATGGAGAAAGAAATTCTCTCTATATGCTAGGCCTATTCCAGAAACTGAGAAGCTAGAAATCTTCATCAACAATCTTGTTCCAGAAATCAACTACCCTTTACAAATGCAAAATCATACATCTTTTGACAAGATGGTAGATAATGCAATCAAAATTGAAAAATTACTTGTGAAAAAAAGAGATGTCACACTTCAAAAGGACAAGTATGAATCTAGTTCTAAGGACAAGAACAAAAATTGGAATAAGAATAAGGGCGTCATCACATATGGCATTGTTGATAATCTCCATACCCCATCCAAGGCACCTGCGTTCAATCTAACCATTGGTACTCAAGCCATCAAAGCTTCAGAACAAAAGGTGTCTGAATCATCTCAAAAGAAGCCAAAATACAAATCTTGGTCCACTGATAATAAATGAAAGTTCACTCCTCTTGGAGAATCTTTGGAATCAGCTATGAGAACTCTGGTGGCTAATAATATCATCTCTTTGCCTGACATCTGACAATCTGATCCTGATCCTAAGCCGAAATGGTGGAGAAAGAATGAATTCTATGATTTCCATCGAGGTAAAGGTCACAAAACTAATAATTGCTTGCGCTTGAAGCATACCATTCAAGACAAGATTGATAATGGAGAAATCACGATTGATAATCCTAAAAGAAATAATGATCACACAGCATTCACCAAACCATTTCCAAAGCATAGCCAAGGAGATTCATCTTCTCAGCCTAATGTGGGTGCTAAGGTCAATTATGCCTATCCTGGAAATAATACTGTTATCAATATGGTTGAACCAAGCCTATCTGAGCGTTGCAATGTCATCACAATTGTAAGAAGAGATAGAGAAAATTAATCAGCTAACATAGTTACTCGACCACAAGCTCAGGCACACCTACAAGGACAAATCCCAGATCAATCAAATGTCCCTAAGGTGCCTTTCAATTTGTCTTCCGCTTCTAAACAGAGGGCGACATCTAAATCTTCAAATCCTAAGGACACGGGGCCTACTTCATACAATATCGTTCAACAACTCCAACATACTAATGCTAAAATCTCCATGTTTGAGTTGCTTTGGATATCTCTAGCTCATAGAGCCATTCTAGACAAAGCTCTGCTCAGATCCAATGTTCCTGATAACCTTGATTTAGATAGATTCCAGGCTATGGTTGGTCATCTTACATCTCCACAGTATATCTCCTTTTCAGAGGATGATGATAACTCCTTGAGTCATCTGCATAACCAGCCCTTGCATATTGAAGTTTTGATCCAAAACCATCATGTCAAACATGTGTTGATAGATGGAGGCGCTGGTCTGAATATTTGTTCTTACAGCTTGATCACACAATTGGGATTTTCAGAAACAACCATTGATCCTAGAAAGAAAATAACTATCAAAGCATATGATGAAGAAGAAAGATCTTCCAAGGGAACAATTGTCTTGCCTATCAGAATAGGTCATGTCATCAGAGATACTATATGTCAAGTTCTTGATATACCTTTGGCTTACAACATCCTTCTAGGGAGACCTTGGATACATGAGATGAGAGCTATTCCTTCCACATACCATCAGTGCTTGAAATTTCCTTGTGATGGAGTAGAGGTAACCATTCCAGCTGACGTGTCAACAACTTGTAATGCATTGAAGGCAAATGCGGATAAACTTGTTCCTAATAACAGAGAATCTTCCACTAAGCAAACAGATGTAGCATCCACCTCCAAAATGGAAGACATTGCAAAAGAGGTCAATATCAAAGAAAATGGTATGGGACAATATACTATAGAGGCAATATTGTCTTTGACATCTCTCCCTATCTCGCCTAAGTCTTATGGGTAAGCTCAAAAATAGTTCAAACCAGAATCTAAGGAACCTCTTGAGGCATATAAAGGAAAATTTGTTGCAGAGAAAGTACCTAAGCAAGAATTTGAAGAAGATGAAGTTGTGCTTGTATGGCTTTACAAGGAGAATCCCAAGTTGTTCCACCTAGTGACTCTAAAGTATCAAAGGTTCCTTCTAAGTCATATGGCCTAGGGGATAAACTGATAGCTAAGATGGGATATAAAGGAAAAGGACCTCTAGGACTACAGGGTAAAGGTCTTCTAGCACCTCTTGAACATCATGGTTGAGCCAACAAGAATACAATAGGTCTAGGATACACAAAGAAACCTTTCTATCTTAGCAAGAACTCCCCACATGTTCTAGAACAAATTGAGCCTTCCGTAGCAAATCAACTAAAGAAGGAAATAACTAAACAATCTGATAGTGATGATTCTGACACCACTGATGAGCTCATTCCTTATGAGCATTTGCCTAAAGAAATAAAAGACCTCCTTGATGTTGAAGATGATCCAATAAAAAGAATTAATGTAGTAGAAACACAAGAACCTACTATAGAGCAAGAGATAGTTGCAACACAAGAACCAACTAATCTCGAAGGCAATCAAAAAGAGGAAGGTGGTACTTATTCTGATACAGATTCCCATGAGTATGAATTCAAATCAGAATCTAAGGGTAACCCTTCTTGGGGTATTCATCTTGACTTTACTCATGTTCTTAGATTTCCTAGAGGCATAGATGAAGAATCTAATGACTATGAATGGGGAGCCATTCCAGAAGAAGATGAGCTTATTACAGAGAAACATGTTGATGTTATACACCAATATGCACCTAAACCCAATGTAAGTCTAGAGCGAAATGATGAACTTATCGAGTTTGATCCACTGATGGCTGAAGTGGACTATCATAATGACATTGAGCCTATTCATGAATTGAATGTCTTAAGTTGTAATATCACCTTTGAACTTGAGCATCGGGTTAGGACCGATGATGATATATCCATATCCGTAAACACTCTTTCCCAATCTTTCACCACTTTGACTATCCAACATCCTGAACTTCTTGATCAAACCTCCACAAATCTGAGCCATGGTATTTATACCTTCCCGAATGACTATGCCCTTGCTTGCTACCTCAATGTAGTTGAGCCTGTGAGGACTTCCATCAGTGAACCAAGCATTAGCATGACGGAGTCGAACATCAAGTATCTTAGTCAGAAAAATAAGAATAAGAATAAAAAGAAAAGGAGTTCTAAGGGTGAAAACCACTTTGTGGCAGTCTCAGAATCTACAAAAATAAAAATAAAAGACATATCTGAAGGTGAAAACCTCTCTGAGGCACCTAAGGATGAGATATTTGATGTCCTTCTAAGTCATTTACAGGACAGATCTCCATTTCTAACTGAGCCCACTCAATCTATCAACTTGGGAACAGAAGAGGAACCACAGTTGATCCATGTAGCACAATCTTTATCAGAAGAAGAAAAGCAAAAATTTACAACATTCCTAACAGAGAAGAAGATCAACTTTGCATGGAAATATTCAGCTATGCCAAGGCTGGATCCTGATCTTATAATGCACCATTTATCTATAGCTCCTGGAGTAAAACCAGTTAAACAAAAATTAAGAAAGATGCATCCTCATGTTGCACTCTTGGTAAAAGCTGAATTAGAGAAGCTCCTAAAAGCCGGATTCATCCGAGTTATTGATTATGCAGAATGGATCTCTAATATTGTACCTGTTTCAAAACTAGATAAATCAATCAGAGTGTGCACAGACTTTAGAGATGTAAATAAAGCATGCCCTAAGGATGATTTTCCACTACCTAAAATTGATATGATAGTGGACATGACTGCGGGCTTTGAGATGTATTCTTTAATGGATGGTTTTTCTAGATATAATCAAATAAAAATTGCTCCAAAGGATCAAGAGAAAACTGCTTTCACATGTGCATGGGGCACCTTCTATTGGAATGTCATGCCATTTGGGCTTAAAAATGCTGGTGGTACATATCAAAGAGCCATGACATCTATTTTTCATGACATTATGCATAGGACTATGGAGGATTATGTTGATGATACTTTAGTAAAATCTATGATTAGAACTAAACATCTAAATGACTTGAGCAAGATACTAGACAGAATGGAAAAATTTAGTCTCAGACTAAATCCTAAGAAGCGTGCTTTTGGTGTCACTTCTGGAAAGCTCTTAGGATACATAGTTTCAAAGAAGGGCATTGAAGTTGATCTATCTAAAGTAAAGGCTATCATGGAGATGCATCCTCCCAAAAACATCAGTCAAATGAGGACATTGCAAGGAAGAGTTCAATCTATCAAATGCTTCATATCTCAGCTAGCAGACATATCACAGCCTTTTTACAAAAACATTACATAAAGGTGTGACATTTGCATGGAATGAAGAATGTGAGAACAACTTTAACCATATCAAGAAGTATCTATCAAATCCTCCTATCTTGATGCCTCCCATTCCAGAGAAGCCTTTGATCTTATATGTCTCCACTACAGATACATCACTGGGGGCATTGCTTGTACAACATGATGAGAACAAAAAGGAAAGTGCTATATACTATATCAGTAGGACATTGGTGGCATATGAAAAGAATTATTCTATGATTGAGAAGGCTTGTCTAGCTGTGATCTTTGCAACATAGAAACTGAGACATTACATGTTGGCACATACCACCCATTTGGTAGCTAAGATTGATCCACTAAAGCACCTACTAAACAAAGCTGCCCTCACAGGTAGATTAGCTAAATGGGTCATGCTCTTAAGTGAATTTGACATTCAATATGCTGAAAGAAAATTTATAAAAGGATAGGTTATTGCTGATCAATTAGCAGATGCACCTCTGATTGATGATACACCAATGCAAATGAAATTTCCAAATTCCTCTATCATGACTCTTTCTTCTAGAGAATGGCAGTTGTTCTTTGATGGCTCCTATACATAGAATGGCTCAAGAGTAGGCATATTATTTATAACTCCTCAAGGATACTCCATACCTAAAGCATTTAGATTAAAGTTCCCTTGCACAAACAATATTGCAAAATATGAAGCCCTTCTTAATGGCATGAAACTAGCAATTGAGTGGAGAGTAACAGAGATACACATTCATGGAGACTCTCAACTTGTTATCCATCAAGTCAATGATGTGTACCAGACTAAACATGAAAAGCTCATCCCATACAAGAGAATGGTAGATGATTTAAAGAAGTATTTCATATCTATCACATTTGAGAAAATACCTAGAATAGAGAATAAGGTTGTCGATGCAATGGCAACGCTGTCTACTTTATTACAGTAGCCTGAACATGAGCTATGCTACGAGTTCCTGGTGGAAGCCCTATCTTATCCTGCATATCACTCCCCTAAAACCCGCATGATCTGCACCATTGTTGGTCATGAATCATCCAAATACAAAAACCTATTCTCCTATCTCCAAGACCAAATCATTTCCAACACCTTCAACCGCCATGAAAGGAGATACCTTATCCGTAATGCCTCCCGATATGTCATCATTGGTCACAATCTATACAAATGAGGTCTAGATGGTACACTACTTAGATGTTTAGAACAGGAAGAGTCTCAACATGTGTTAGAGGATGTCCATGATGGTATTTGTGGGTCACACTCGAATGGTTTAACACTAGCTCAAAAACTTATTAGGGCTGGGTACTATTGGCCTGAAATGGAGAAAGAGTCTATCAAGTTTGCTAAGAACTATCAAAAGTGCCAAGTGCATGGAAACTTAATTCATGCTCCATGGAGAGATCTAATTCCCTTTACTACACAATGGCCTTTTCATCAATGGGCCTTTGATCTTATAGGAGCTATACATCCTCATTCTTCTAATGGACATACCCATATAATCACAGCTATAGATTATTTTACAAAATGGGTAGAAGTAGTCCCTTTGACACAAGCAACTGGAAAATAAATATCTATGTTCATATTGAACTATATCATATGCAGATATCAGATACCTCATTCCATAATCATAGATAATGGTGGACAATTCAAGAACAAAGATCTAGATGATTTATGTGCTAAATTCAAGATTACACAACATTGGTCATCTATCTACTATCCTTAAGGGAATGGACAAGTAGAGGCTTCTAACAAGAACCTATTGAAAATATTGCACTGTACAGTTAATAAAATAGGAAGAGACTGGCATCTCATGATCAATCCAGCTCTCTGGGCCTACAGAACAAGTATCAGAATGCCTACTGGGGCTACACCTTTCGCTTTAGTTTATGGGTCTGAAGCGATACTACCTATTGAGGTTGAAATCCCATCACTAAGAATCAGAATGCATGGTCTAGTAACTGATGATGACTACAGAGTGTCTAGGTTGCAAGAACTTGAACTACTAGATGAGCGCAAACAAGCAGCGTATGATCATCTCAGAGTATATCAGAAGAGAATGTCTAGAGGTTACAACAAGAAAGTCAGACATAGAGAATTTCAGGTTGGTGACCTAGTCTTGAGAGACAATCCTAAAAATCAATCACATCGAGAATGCAAGGGGAAGTTTGAACGCAATTGGTTGGGTCCCTTTGTTATCATTGCTACTTTTGGCTCTGGTGCCTATCAACTCTCAACGACTGAAGGAGAGCAGCTCTGAGAACCAATCAATGTTCTCCATCTGAAGAAATTCTACGCCTAAGGCATTCAGTCTATGGTAAAATGTCCTAAAAAAATCTTAAAAATCTGAAAAAGTCCTGAAAAAATGAGCATCTTGGTGAAAACCTAGCAATAGGCACCTTGATGATTCACAAAAAAATTAAAAATATATCAAAAGTACAAAAAAATAGAAAAAAAAAATGAGAAAAAGAAAAAGTGCCTTGGTGAAAACCTAGAAACAGGCGCCTTGGTAGCAAAAATAAAATCTCTGCCAAGATGGTGAAAACTCGATAAAAGGGTGCCACTTGTTTCAAAATGCTCCATCTATCAGCGCAATCTTGGTCTTTCCCAGCTTTCAGTCTTGCTTTAGTTTGTACATGTCTCCTGATTTGTTTCTGCGTTCCAGTTTTCAATAAGTCAGTCTATACACCAATCAGCTCAAGTGTCTATATCCTATCAATGTTCAAACTTGGGGGCAATCAAAGTCATATCCTATGGCCTCCAATGTATCTTCGACTTATCATATCCAGTCAGAGTCCTTTGAAGCTTCATTCGAGCCTATCTGTTTGTCTTGTCTCCAGAAAGGACTTTGCATCTACAATAAGGCAATCAAACATCAAAACACAAATTGAAAACAATATATGCTTTTTTACATGCTTTTATCTCCTTGTATGCTTACTAATTCACATTGAGATTTTTGCATATTGTGTCCTTTGAGCTCTTCGATGATGTCCTTTACAGGATTTAGAGAGTGATGACTGGGGGCATAATCTTTTCTTTGTTTTCTATTTGTATGTGAAAATCTAACAACTTTGGAAATTCTGGATTGAAATGGTGTCCAATTGTAAGAGCCTCTGGGTGGTTCTACAATAGTGTGTCCCACTTTTTCAGACATGCTGATTTTTGCTGAAATAACACATTTTTAATAAAATATGATGATTTAAGCCTTGAGAGGTTCTATTTGAAGGAATTAATTATAAATGGTTAGCTCAAATCCTCTTAGATTAAAAAAATATTGATACAACATCTATACTCCTCATTCATACCTACAATGGAGTCTCCTTTGCACCTAGTAAAATACTGACAAAAAATCACTTCGACTTTATGTTTTGGCAAATCAAATGAATCTATTTGAAAAACCTATTTATGTAGTATGATGTGATTCAGAACAAGCTTTCTAATGAATATAATTTTAATACATATTAAGTTCATTATCACTCTTTAATATTACTTTAACTAAACATAGGTTGTTTGGTCATTCAACAACCTGTCTCTTCAAGACTTTGGGAAAAATAGTAGACTACAAAAAACAATTTATGAAAAAATGTAGGAAAAGAGTATTTGTGTTACCTTTCTATAAAAAAAAGAAAAAATGAATTTCAATATACACAGATCAAGTTAGAGCGATCCAAGTGACCTTATGTCTAAATTACAATTATTGTCACTTTATAACTTAATAAAGTATGAAATATTGACCCCAAATGAATGAAACCAATTGCATCCTTTAGATATTTAAGTTACAAATATAATCTTGAAATAATTACATCGTTATCATATTTTAAAAAAAAAATTGTTGATCCAAGTGACAGTAACTCCTTAAAAACATAATTTTTCACACAAACCACTTTTCGATGCAGAAGGAAAAATGAATTTTAATTTTAAAAATATATATATATTTAGAAACTAGAAAGATAATTCTAAAAGACTCTAGTTTACGTCATCTTCAAATTCCTAATAGTTTTGTGGCAACAAGTGTTCGAAAGTGAAGTTTTTTCTCATAATGTTGTTCTTTGTGTCAAAGTTGGCCAAAAAGTGGGACTTGCTACTGTGGGACCACCCCTCTATCTCGAATTGGATGGCCATGTGTACCTCAACCATTGATACCCAAAAAATTCAAGGAATTTTGATCTAACTATTGTCTTTTTTGAGTGAGTTCTTTCTCCTATTGTGAAATGCGATCTTACCTAAGGATCTCAACGATAAAGGGTCACTACGGGTAATTCACACTAGATTTAGAATGATCTCTTGACTGTTTGATGTGTTTGTAACGCAAGGTGTATTCAAGTCATCGCGATGTTTATGTTCTGATGCTTATACAAATTGCTATATCAAAATGGACATGATATTCAGGTTATCCTGGTGTTTGTGCCTTGGTGCTTATATCTAATCTGACATTCCAAAAATAAAATTGATATTCATATGTCCATGGTTGCCTAACCAGTAGGTGTTGTATTGATTCCTGCACATACAAATCGATATTCATATGTTTATGGTTTCATAACTAGCGGGCATTGTATTGATTTATCCGGTTACCTAAAAATTCAATGATGAAATCGACTGACACATGATCAGTGACTAGGTCCTAGGTCTTAGGTTTGCATTTCATTCTGCATCTTTGCATTTTTCACTTTGCATAATCTCACAAATTGCTTGCACACTTAAATGATTCTTCAAAAACAAAAGTGCTAAACATGACTACAAGATCTAAATCTTACACGAAGGTTCCTCTAACGAAACAGCAAGTAGAATCCTTTTTCAGGATCAAAATCAAAATCTGAGATCGTTTATATTATTCACTACTTGCATAATCAACTTTCAATCATCAAAGAAATCTAAAATTCAACTTAACTGATTATCTTACATCAAACTATCAAAATTTCAACTTGGTCAACCATGGTCAACTCATGGTCAAACTTAGTCAAACTTGGTCTACAGGACCTCTAAACGGTGTAGAATGCATTCTTGAACGTGTTTAACCACTTCTTACATCAATTAACATGCTTCTGAACTATTCAACACTAATTTTTCTTATCAAATTTCAATTTTTATCCCGAAGGGGGCATGGTATTACACATCATTCAAAGTCTATAATTTAAATCTAAAATCATATCTTTCCTTAGTAATCAAGACAACAACCACGTCTAGTTGCTAATTCATCAAAAAAGATCTCATCGCTTGGGGCAAATCAATCATCGCTTGGGGCATATCAGATTCATCGAGATCCATATCAATCTGGTATTCTCTTAATCTTGTAAACTGTATCAGTTTTTCATAACCATCGGTTCATTAGTGTTATTTCCTTGGTTCTTCATAACTGAAAGGGTTCAGATGTGATACCAATGTGATTCTTATCGACAATCAGGTCTTGAATTGGTCACTCACTTCTTCGCAATCATAAGGTTCAAAATTAGGCATTTTGACACTTCTTCATAATCATCGGTTCATTGTTGTTATAGTTAACATTATCTTTAGTCATTCAAGGCCTATTATCTTCATATCAATTTCAATCAGTTTCTGCTTCATATCAATTTCAATTTCAAACATCAGTTTCAACATCATACACAGACTGTCTTTGAACCACTGCGCTTCGCCCAGTAATTCAAAGAGGGGCAAAATGTAATACCCCAAAAATGGGCTATAAGTTCATTAACCTCCTACATCGACAATTCGAACGAAATCGACATCGAAGTCCTAACCTAAGGCACATCAACACATTATTGAATCTTAATTGATTATCCTAAATTCTGCATCGGAGAATATTCCCTATTCCTATTTATCCTAATTATCTTTAATTTAATGATTATTTGGCGATAAATCCTATTTATCCTAAAAGTTTGATTAATTGAACATTCTGAATATTTAATTAATTAGATTTAATTATATTTATTCCTAAATTGTATTATTTCATTTTGACAATAAATCAAATATCATATGACTAATTGATTAAATTCTTATTTAATTAATTAATGTCAATTGTCAAATTTATTAATATAGTTTTTGAATAAAAGTTTGATTTAATAATTGATTAACCCATAAATCAGTTGTTATATTTTTAAAAATCAGTTAAAGTTGAGGATAAATCACTTTATTTATTTAATTAATTTATATTAATTATGCACATCCAAAAAATAGTTAAACTTTAAATCAAAAAATTAATTCAAGTTTTTTTAAAAATAAACTCAACTCTCTTTTGAGTTGAAAGCTGATCTCAACTTTTGATTTAAATCAAAAAGCTGATTTGCATGATTTTTGTGAGTTAATCTATCTCTAATTTCTTGATAACTCAAAAATCAACCTGAGTTTATCAAGAGTGATTTATGGCTTTTTCCATGCACCTCCAAAGTCCTGGATTTCTATAAATTAAGGCCTCAGCTCTTCATTTTGGATCCATCCACAAATTGCATCCTCACGCTGGCGAATTGGTGATCGAAGAATCAATCTTTGTGAATCCAAGTTGTTGTGAGATTTTTATTATTTTTAAGCATTCATATCATTTAGCATATCATTATTTAGATTAATTGCATGTCATATCAGTTTCTCATATAGAATAAATTCATATCAATTTATTTCATCTTATTGCATAGAAAATCCAAAAATATAGATTAATTTGCATTCATCTCATATCTAGATTCTACATTCAAATCCTTCGTTTAGGTGTTGTCAAGGTCACTGATCTCAGTCTGATCTAAGAATATCATACTCGCACCTACTAGAAGGCAGTAAATCGCCTACTTAGATTAGTTTCCATTTCACTACATGATTTTGATTTCTGCTAACCTCTAATGTTTTACTGAAGTGTTGTGTCTACAGCTAGGTACAAAATTCACACACACAAGAATAATCAGAGTATTTTTGTTGTGAAAGAGGAAAGATTGGAGAGATTAAAAAAATAATCAACAATGTTATAACTAAAACAGTAAGTGTTTCTACTTCACAATTTTTTAAACCAAATGTTCCATTCACACATAGAGATAAACATATCCAATAGGAATGGCTTGGCATTCAGATCAATCCCATTAATGGGCAACACTGGGTTTCTCTAGGTTCTGGTGGTGGTTAGTCTATTTTTTGGCTGAGACTTGAGGTGGGATGGTGGAAGGTGAACTTTTACGTTTCTTCTAAGGGCAATCCGGGGCCCTCAAGGGAAAGCTTTATTATTCGGGATTGTCATGGGAACACCTTAGCCTTAGGAGGGGAAAGATTCAATGATGGGATGAATAATAGTGTGAAGGCAAAGCATCCTTAGTAGAAATTAAGGTGGAAAAGCTTTTAGGGTAAGGCGACTTCATTTAAAGGATGATTCACTTATCATTATTCAAGCAGTAATGAAGGGATCATTTGAGGTGTGGCATTTATATAAGTTTATAGATTTAATATAAACTAAAAAGCTCAAAGGAGTGAATGAATTTAAAGTTACTCATGTGAAGCATGAAGGTTTAAAAGAATTAGATTTATTGTCTAACTGGGCATTAATCTTTGAACACAAAGGTGACATTATAATAGAAGATTTTAGATCATGTAATTTGAATTAAAGATCGTTACCTTGTATTTATTTTGAGTCATGTCAAGAGTAGCAATGTTCATTGTAGTGTATAGGGGAAGTGGACTTATTTTTGAGGTGGTGACCGATGTGATAGGAAGTGTTTTGCAGGACATGACATTAATAGCAGGGGATAATCAAAATATTCATTTTAAAATTGGTATTTGAAGCTCATTGATGCAAAAGAAAGTGTTATTTTGGAAATGTGCTCTGGCCTGGTTGCATGAGGATGGGGACAACTTTCATTATCACTGTAACAAAGCAACAACGCCCATTTCATGGATAGATTACAAAGAAAAGATTAGAGAAAATATTTTTATTTGAAGATGAAAAGCTCTTAAAGAGTGTGATGATAATTTTAGGGGAGATGTTCAAAGAGGTCGAGAACTGTCATAGAACAAACACAGATGTATTTTCTAGGATTATGGCGTGGGGTTTGCAATTGGGGAATCAAAGGAAACAATGTGTAAGGTGATGGTGTTCATTATTCCACTAGAACTTCTTGTTGGCATGGATGACATTCTTGACTGGGTGATTCAAGGGTTTAGAATTATTTTAGGTGACAGCCAAGGTGGTTTAGAGAGAATTGAGGGATGTAAATGCACTCTATTTGTATGGGGGTTTGATGAGAAGCATCATAGACATAGATTCAAGGAGGCTCATCTCGGGTGGATGACATTAAAAATGGTGGTGGAGATTCACAAACTAGATGAAGAAATTAAAGAGATGAAGCATGCAGCTAGGTGGACAAAAAATATGAAAGGAAGTTAAACACAAAAAACTTTGAGGCAGTGGTAACAATGTAGATGAGAGTAATGTGGCAACTATGAGCTAAGATGGGCGGGGTCTCAGAAATTTTCAATACAATTTTGATAATTTTCGGGCAACTATTCTCTACATCATTTTTTCCTTAATGTTTATAATAGGTACTATTTATGGTTGTAAATTTTGTATCCATGGGCAAACTAGTTTAGTTGATTGCCTAGTTTTTTCGAGATGTTACTGCAATTGAAATTGTAAATGTAGAAGGTGGGATAGCGAGTGGTGGTTTTTGTTAAGGAGTTCCAGGAAGTAATTGATCTATGTAATGATGTCCATTGGTGTAGGACGGGTTAGGATTAAGACTTTATGTTACTTTTGTGTACTTTTTTTAAAGTTATCAATAAAATCAAAACTTGTTACCGAAGGAAAAATAATAATAAATTTTTAGAATTTAAATATTTATAAAAAATCTTTATAAATTTAATTTTCATTAACATTTTGAAACACATCTTCAATCATATATATGTATACATGTACACACACACACACACACACACACACACACACACACACACACACACACATATATATATATATATATATATATATATATATATATATATATATATATATATATATATATATATATATAATCCATATTTTCAAAATGAATTTAACAAGATCAGTATAAACTTATTTTAAAAAGTGGAAAATATTTGTATTTTCTTTATTATATATTTTATTAATTTAGAATATTTAAAACGTAGTTTAAACTAATTTTACCAATTTAAAATATTAGTATGCAAAATATATAAACTTGGAAATTTTCTTAATTAATTTGACATATATTACTAATTTAAAAAAATTTCTAATTTTATATTTTTTTATCATAAATTAAAAAATTCATATTTATTGTATATTATTGTTGATTTAAAATATTTTCTAAATTAAAACTAATGAAATTAGAAACTTATGTAGATTTTTGCAAATATTACTAATTTATACTTAATAAAATATTTAAATTAAAAAAATTATTAAATTATTTCTCTAGTAGAAAAAAATTGACAAACAATATTTATCTTAAAACCTAAAATAAAAGGTAGTAAAACACCAAACCATCATAAAAAATTCATATGACAAGTAGGGGTGGCCATAAAATGCCTCTTAGCATAATAATTAAAATAAAAAAATATTTACCAAATTTATATTTGTATATTTTTTAATAAATATAATAAATAAATAAAAGTAATATACCACAATTTATAAAAATATTTAGATATTAAATTCAATTGTACAAATGTTTCTTTAACTCTAATCACACATTCATGTATGCCACCTATTTGTAAATTACAAATAGAACTCGTATACTCTCCTTTCAGATTGTTACTTAGATATTTCTATTAGATCTCAATCTCGAATAATTTGCCATTATTTCTTATCTCTATAAACTTTAAAGACAATCTTAAATAATCACCATTCTCTCTTATCCCTATAAACTTTGCACCCGAACTTGATAATCACCATTATCTTATCTCTATAAACTTTGCAACCCCAACTTAATAGCCCCAACATTGATAGTCTCTATAAACTTTGCAACCCCAACTTAATAGCCCAACATCGATAGTCTCTATAAACTTTATAGTCTTGTGAGATAATAGTATTTTTGCATTTAAAATGATGATGACTTAGAACCAATATTTTAGTAAAGCATTGAACGAACATAATTATTGTCAAATTTAACTGATTTTATTAAACAAATGAATCTCAAGTTATATCTTGCGAGAAAAACTTCATTTCGAATAAAATAGGAGCTTTAACGAGCATGTCGAATGAACTTAGATGTCTAATCAAAGGCATTTTGTTGGTCCCATAAATGAATGAATGAATGAATTAGGAATAGCTAAAACTTAAGCCAATCTTGTGCGTCGATGAATTGGGGGGTAAGATATCGTTGGACTTGGTCGGGTGAAATACAGGTTGCCCATGGCACTGTCCCATTATTATTCTTTGCTACTTCTCCGCTGCAATTCTTGTATGCGCCCGCCCCAACGCATTTATACTCCCCAAACATAGCTGTACTGCATCCCAATCAGCAACCTCATTTTCTCAGTCTCGCCTGCATTAATCAATTCATAAAAGAAGAAGAGCAAAAACAAAATATTACCTTATCCTGGATGCGTTATTCATGCCATGCCATCGTTCAGGATGTATAATGTTGTCGAATACGCAAAAGGAGTAAACGATTGTAGAATTCTCACTTCATGCTCGTCCCAGATACACATTTCCCGACCCCGTCACCTTACAATTCACAAACGAGAATTCCGTCTTGTTGTTTGGCAAGTTGTGGGCCGCTGCAACGGCTCCCAGCTCTCCGCATTTGAAGTCAGTAAGCAATTCTGACATGAAATTCAACATTACGAAACAATTTAATACTTCATTAAATATATTTTGAATGATGTTTTTAAATTTGCTTGTGTGAGTATTTTTACCCCAACATTATGTGATCTATCATCAAAATACTCTCAACTATTTTGATGATAGATCACTCAATTAAATTCACAAATAACAGAAAATCAAGTGTTAAAAGAGGTGACCTGTTGCGGCCTCCCTGCTCCAAGTCCGCGCGGCACTGCGATTTGCAACAAGAGCAAGGTTCGGCTCTATGAAACAAACCCAAACTACGCCTTCTCGTCCCAAGTCAGATTTGGTGTCTACAAGAATGAACTTAAAAGATACCAGACATTCATAAAAGTTATGCAACGCCAGCAAGCAGTTGGGCAAGCTTCAAAACATAACTATTGACATCCACTAAGTACAAGAGTAATGCTAAGCACTATACTAGGCTAAGTATGACTAGTTGCCCCTAAAACAAAGAAAGACTAACAGAAGTTAGTCGGATTACAATAATGCCTTCCCAAGGCATGAGAAAATGCTACAGAACTAAGAGAAAGAACCTAAGCCGTGAGCAGTAAGCTTTGGTGGCACCAACGCTCAACACTTTGCTCTAGCAGCAAATCAGTCCAACCAGTCCTGTCGGCTCTCAGTTCTGCAACAACAAAATCCGCCCGTCTGCAACTTTCAGTCTGCAAGCTCCGCTGCTACCCTCTGTTGTTGTCCAACTGAAAGAATGAATAAGGTCCAGCCTTATATAGAGGATCACGTCCAGTAACCCGCCCAAGCGACCCGTTTGAAATTCAAACGGCCGAATTGCATGCAAAGGCACAGCCATGACACTTGTCAAAAAGTTGCGTTGCTGCAGTGCAATGAAAGCCTTCGCATTTCAAGGCGCTTCGGCCTCCAAGGCAAATCAGACGCCTCCTATTTGCAGAACAGAACGGTGGCCACTGAGAATGGAGGAATTCAAATGGTTGCGTGTAAATGAAGCAAAAATGTCTCGACTCCAATGCCACTCATGGCGGTAGGTGAAGTTGCAGTCGCAGAGAAGAGGCTTGAACTCCAAAGCAAGCCATCATGATGCCTAATTCAAATTCGTCTCCCCAACGACCAATGAAACCCCACTTACTGAGCAAATGCCGCAAGTCCTTTGACATGTCATCTGACACACTCCTCTAACATCCCCAACTACCACTTCCGCAGATCGGCCAAGTCCCTACTTAGCTCAAAATGATTGCGGGTCTCTAGGGTCGTGACATGACCTTGTAGAGAGATCTGGCATTCCCACAGATGAAATCAATGGAGCCCTCAATAGAACAATTCCCGAAAAAGTGCTTGCCAGTGTGGTCATAAAGGGTGTCTTGATGTCCCACCATTCTGCACTCAATGAAAACAGCTTTGTCTCCTGTCACGCGCAGCGCTATCGGATGGCAGCGCTGCAGGAGCCGTGTTCACACATTAATGACTGACTCCTAAATTAAAAGTGTTATATAGTGAGATTCAATGGTAGTAGAAGCAGAACCGGAGGTGCCCAGCTGTTTCCCGTTGGGGCCTATGGTTGAAGCGTTGTCGTGCCAAGTTAGAATTGTTTTTCCGATCCCATTGCCGATGAAGGAAACGAATGACTTATTCGACGGAACATTCACCTTCTCCCTGCAAGTGCACACCAATGATTTAAAATAATTTTCAAAGATTAATTTTTTGTTTCAACGAACACTGTGTCAGATTCCGGACGCACATATATATTCCGGCCTGTTATATGAAGATCTTGACCCGCTGGTTGTTTCCCGCTGGAATGGAATCCACAGCGCTCTGAATCATTCAAAATTGGGTGTATTATTGAATTCATGGGATATACCCTTCTTCAAATGTTACCTAA
Organism: Chamaecyparis obtusa; assembly: GCA_027943335.1. Lineage (NCBI taxonomy): Eukaryota > Viridiplantae > Streptophyta > Pinopsida > Cupressales > Cupressaceae > Chamaecyparis > Chamaecyparis obtusa. Next base: position 11,332 of record BSBK01014319.1, on the reverse strand, counting down.
ACCTGTCACTACTTCTCAAATTTAAAGTTCTATGCTGGGATTAGATGGACTTGCCTCCTATTCTTATGGCACAAGTGTAACCATGAAAGATAAATCTTATTTATAGAATGAAAATTTTTAATAAAACTACAAATTATATTTATACACGTTAACTCTTCCTGCTACATTGCTTGGCAAATATTGAATTCATTTTTAACTAATGTTAAAAACAATCACTACTTATACAGGAGATCTGCAATCCAATTAGAACAACCAATATTTAGGACTATCTTAACAGATATTGGAGTCATAAATGGCTAATGTTAAAAAAATAGTCAATGCTTATATAGGGGATTCTAATTTGATACAACTAAATTAAGTTTTCGTTGAGTATTTCATTTGTTAAAATAATCTCCTAGCTAGAGGCTACTCTTTTCATTTTATAGTTCCTTTAATAGCAAGTGAATTTCCATAGTTACAGGTAGAATAAGATGATTTCATTTGTATTTAACTCTTTAGAAGACTTTGTATAATCTTTTGGGGTTTGTTTATATGATTCTTATTACTAGTTTTGATGAAGTGGATGAATTTTTTTTGTGGTGGATACTATTAAGGAAATTATGATCTTTGGAATATATTTTCTACTGTAATTTATAATGTCTGATTGTGTATATATAATAACTAAATATATATATAATGCACTGTGATTGTAATGTGATTGCAGATTGAAGAAACTATGCCGTGGTGATTGATTGTTCTTTCAACCTGCAATCATCACATATAAATATGCTTCGTAACAGTTAGACGTGCCCTTTCATAATGAACAGTCATGACTCCTTGTAGTCGCTGATGCATTAGCATAAGCGACTATTGACAACAGTCGCTTATGTTAATGCATAAGTGACTGCGATTACCTGAGTCATTAAGTAAATATATCGACTCATTAGTCGATGCTTTGCACATTAATTTGAACATCGAACATGGTTCGATTTATGCAATGTGATATTAATATATATATTATTATGTTATTATCATTATTATAATTCATCAATAATGATAATAAGATAATAATATAATCACATCTATTCTTTATAATCATTGTATAAATTTTATATATATATATATATATATATATATATATATATATATATATATATATATATATATATATATATATATATATATATATATATATATGATACGAATGAAGCTATAACTTAACACTCCCTCTTAGCGAGTGAGTATTAAACATCAAAAGTCTATCATGACATCCGCACTTCGGGACACACAAATTAATGTAGTCTTGTCATAAAATTAGACTTGAATATCATGATCTCCGCACAGTCGGGACACACAATTAAGTAGTCTATCATGATATGGTTTCGTTATTACACATCCAGTAATAACAAGAGTCAAGATCTCCGCACATTCGGGACACACAATTAAGTAGTCTATCTTGACACTTTGGTTAACCATTTACAAGATCGTCACCTTGAAATGTTAACCCACACACAAATGATCATTTTACACAATATTGCAATATACATATTTTTACATTTATTCATGAATAAAAAACTTATAAATAAGAGGAATTCAGATCATACATCACAACTTGATCATACCGAGTTTGTTCCTGAAGTATTATATTTTCAGCTTTGCAAGTGGCTTAGTGAGAATATCAGCACTCTGTTCTTCAATACTAATGTACTCTAGTTTTATGATATTTCTATCTACCATATCTCTTATGTAATGATATGGGATCTCAATATGTTTGGACCTGTTATGAAAAATTGGATTAACAGATAACTTGATACAACTTTGATTGTCACAGTGAATCACAGTTGGATCTAAAGGTTTTCCAAACAATCCAAATAATAGCTTTCTTAACCATACAGCTTCACGTGCTCCCATGGATGCTGCCATATATTCAGCTTTAGTGGAGCTTAATGCTACTGCTGATTGCTTTCGACTAAACCAAGAGATCATAGCCGAACCAAGACTGAAACAACACCCTGTAGTGCTTTTCCGATCAGTAGTACTTTTAGCCCAATTAGAATCTGAATACCCTTGAAGATTGATTTCTACCTTTTCATACTTTAGCCCAAATCCAATAGAGCCTCGTAGATATCTCAAGATATGCTTAGCTGCCATTAAGTGTATTTTCCTGGGCTCACACATAAAGTGACTCACAACATTGGTTGCATAACATATGTCAGGTCTAGTATTCACCAAATGCATAAGAGAACCAACAATCTCTCTGTACAATGTAGGATCAGAGGGTTCAGACTCTTCTGATTCAACTTTGAGTTTGTGCAAATTTGTTTCCATAGGTGTGGATAAAGGCTTACATTCCATCATTCCAAACCTAGTTAGAATATGAATAGTGTATTTTTGTTGATTTAGCAAAATATGGCTTTCCTTTTGAAACACTTCCAACCCTAGGAAATAATGTAAGAGTCCTAAGTCTTTCATGTCAAATTCAGCAGTGAGTTCTTGCTTACATCTTGCAATGAGATGATCCTCTCATGTTATTAAAAGATCATCTACATAAAGAACTAAGATAACCATGTTGTCATCTGTTATCTTAAAGTAAATGTTAGGATCTGCATCATTTTTAGAATATCCTAGTTTTGAAAGATAGTTGTTTATCCTTTCATACCAAGCTCTAGGAGCTTGTTTCAACCCATATAGTGCTTTCTTGAGTCTGCAAACATATTTAGATGCATCATGTATAATAAACCCTTCTGGTTGCTCTAAGTATACTTCTTCTTCAATAGTGCCATTTAGAAATGCTATTTTCACATCCATCTGGTGTATCTTCCACCCCTTAGAGGCTGCTATAGCAATAATGGTTCTGACTAATGTATACCGAGCTACAGGAGCAAATGTTTCTTCATAGTCAATACCTGCTTTCTGTGAGAACCCTCTAGCAACAAACTGAGCTTTATGCTTCTCAACACTTCCATCAGAAGCATATTTAGTTTTGAATAGCCATCTAGAAGAGACAACGGTTTTGTTTTTAGGTCTAGGTACTATGTCCCAGACATCATTCTTTATTATAGATTGATATTCTTCAATCATTGCCTCTCTCCATGCTTGATTAGATAATGCCTCCTTAGGATTTGATGGTTCTGAGTTATTGATTTCAGTTATAAGAGCTGCATAACATTTTTGAGTTCTTGTCCTTTTACTCTCATGAGATATTTCATTTGGTTCTACATTATTTTCTTTAATTATTTGCCTTGCCCATAATGGCCTTTTCTTTCCATTAGTATTCTCATTTTCAATGACAGGAAGTTCAGGTTCTTCTATATCCTCCCTCTCAATTTCAGCAGTGATGTCTTCTTCTATCTCCGGAGTGTTATCTTCTTCAAAGTTTTTAAATGTGCTATTTTCATCAAATTTTACATCTCTACTTATCTCAACAGACTTTTGTCCTAGAATATAGATTCGATACCCTTTTGTGTTTTCACTATAACCAACAAGTATACCTCTCTTACCTGATGGTTCTAGTTTAGTCCTCTTTTCTTTAGGTACATGAATATATACAGGACATCCAAATATCCTGAGATGACTTAGATCTGGCTTGATCCTTGTGAATGCCTCTTCTGGTGTTATATTTTCTAGTATGGAGTGTGGACAATGATTTTGAATATATACTGTTGTATTCGAAGCTTCTGCCCAAAAAGAAGTATGAAGGTTTTGATCGAGTATCATGGCTTTTGCTGCTTCAATTATGGATCTCTTATTCCTTTCTGCTACTTCCGTTTTGTTGAGGATTATACGGCACAATATACTCCTTCTTAATCCCAACAGAATTACAGAATTCTTTAAATATGTCAGATTTGTATTCACCTCCATTATCTGATCTTAATACTTTTATTCTCTTGTCTGTTTGATTTTCTACTAGTGCTTTGAATTCTCTGAATTTAGATAGTACCTCACTTGATTCTTTAACCTTAAGAAAGTATATCCAGGTTTTCTGAGAATAGTCATCAACAAAGATAATATGGTATAGTGATCCTGTTAAGGAAGGTGTTGACATGGGTCCACACAAGTCAGTATGGATCAATTCTAAGATTACTTTAGATTTGTGCTCACTTGTAGAGAAAGATCCTTTTATATTCTTCCCTAGTGCATAACCTTTACAAATACCAGAATGATCAGCTTTTAAGTGTGGAAGACCTGTAGTGATTTTGTTTATCATAGGTAGGGCATTATATCTTAGATGTCCCAACCTCTTATGCCATAATTCACTGTGGTTTGTAATTTCATGAGTTAGTGCAGCTTTCTGGTCATTACATAGTTTGTATAGACTACCATCTCTTGTCCCTATGACTGTGGCATTTTTTATATTTGAATTTTTAGGCCATAGTAGAACTTTGTCTTCATTAAAGGTGACACGAAACCCTTGATCTGCTAGTCCCTGATATAGAAACTAAGTTTCTTTTGATTCCAGGTACAAATAGAACATCTTTAAGTTGTAAGGATGCTCCATTCTTTATCTTGATAGTACAGGTCCCTATTCCTTTTACTAGATAGGTGGAGTTATCCCCAATAGTTACTTCTTCGGTTGAATAATTTTCAAGTGCTTCAAACTGATTTTTGAATCCGGTTATATGTCTTGATGCACCACTATCAATTATCCAAGTTCTATTATTGGAATTTAGGTTCACTTGAGAGAGCTGTAAAGAAGAGTGGAATTTCTTTTGCTTCAGCTATGGTGCCTTTAGTCTTTTGCCTTTCAGGACAATGTCGATGAGTGTGCCCATATTTATCACATTTGTAACATTGGATTTTAGAAAAATCTCTTTTGAATCCCCTCTTTCTTTTGAAAGATTTTCTCTTTTTATTGTGGGACTTTGTGTTGAGTGCTTGTGTTTCTCCCTCTTTCTTTAGACCTATTCCTCTAGTAATCAATCTTGATTCCTCTTGAGTACAGTCATTCTTAAGTTGATCAAATTTTGGTAGAGGTGGACGTGTGCTTATGCATTGAATAAAATTCTCCCAAGATGTTGGTAATCCCCTTAGTGCTATTAGAGATAATTCCATGTCTTCTACATTGTTTCCAATAGAGAATAGTTGATCTTGAATTTCAGCAATTCTAAGGAAGTAAGATGTAACTGTTTCCCCTTTATTCATCTTAATTGACAACAATTGTTCCTTCAAGGTTAATATTCGACTTGTATTGTTTATCTCATATGTTTCTTGAATTTTCTTGAAAACCTCATATGCTGTTATTAATCTTGCTATGCTTGGAAGAATAGAGTCTTTGACTGAATCAACAAATTAACTTCTTGGATTTATTGTTCCTCCTTTTCTAGGTTGTTTTCTCTGCTTCGTCTGTAGGTATGTCTTTTTCTTCTTCTATGAAAGATTCTAATTCTAATTCTTGCAATAGTGTGGTAATCCTAATTTTCCATGATAGAAAATTGGATGCTCCTTCCAATCTGTCTTCCATCCTAATTCCGTAGTCATTTTTTTTTAAATGATTTGTGAATGAATCTTTTATTTTAAGTAATATCTTTCTTCTTCAATCAAATAATAGTTCAGATTATATTCACTTTAACAAGGCTCTGATACCATGTTAAGGAAATTATGATCTTTGGAATATATTTTCTGCTGTAATTTATAATGTCTGATTGTGTATATATAATAACTAAATATATATATAATGCACTATGATTGTAATGTGATTGTAGATTGAAGAAACTATCCCGTGGTGATTGATTGTTCTTTCAACCTGCAATCATCACATATAAATATGCTTCGTAACAGTTAGACCGTGCCCTTTCATAATGAACAGTCACGACTCCTTGCAGTCGCTGATGCATTAGCATAAGCGACTATTGACAACATCGCTTATGCTAATGCATAAGTGACTGCGATTACCTGAGTCATTAAGTAAATATATCGACTCATTAGTCGATGCTTTGCACATTAATTTGAAAATCGAACATGGTTCGATTTATGCAATGTGATATTAATATATATATTATTATGTTATTATCATTATTATAATTCATCAATAATGATAATAAGATAATAATATAATCACATCTATTCTTTATAATCATTGTATAAATAATATAGATAGATAGATAGATAGATAGATAGATAAATAGATAGATAGATAGATATCTATCTATCTATCTAGATATATATATATATATAATATATAATATATAGTATATACTATATATATATATATAAGATATATATATATATATATATAGATATATATATATATATATATAGATATATATAGATATATATATCTATCTTATATATAGATATATATAGATATATATATATATATATATATAATATATATATATATATATATATATATATATATATATATATATATATATATATGATACGAATGAAGCTATAACTTAACAGATACAACTGGTTTTAATAAAAAAAAAACTGTGGATAGCTATGGAAATTAATAAAGATTAAAAACCTTTAGGTGTAGAGCATCTAGGAACCAGGACTGAAACAAATCCTTCAGAAGTATGCATATGAGATAACTTGTAATATCCTCTGTGTCAAATTTTTGCATATAAGGCCTTTGAAATTAAATTTTTTAAGATGATTATTTGATTTATAGCTTTAAATTGATTTTGCTGAACATTGTTTGATTATCTTGATTTAAGATTTCATGAACTAAATTGTGAATGCAATGTCGAAGAATCAGGTTTTTGTGGGTTTTGATGTGGCTTACAATTCTAGACGTAAATGCCTCAACTATGAATGAATCTTTGGCACAACTACCATGAAACTTTGTTGATCATGATTAAAGCAATTTTCATTTTTGAAAGATCAAAATGTAGAAGAAATTATAATTAAAAATAAATAGAACAAAATTTATTATTCTTGACACTTACAACTTGTTTCTAAGCTTATATTATATGCTAGGAAGTCTTTGGCAATGCTATATGCTTATCTTTTTTTTCTTTGTTGCAATGCTTTGAATACTTTTCCTTTCTTACACAAGGCAAGACTCTAGTTCTACGAAGCTCTCATTTGGCTATCATTTAAATTAAAAACTTATCGTATAAATATTAAATCATTATTATTTTATTATATTATTTTATAGTTAAAAATTAAATTATTATTATTATTTTATTTTTACATTCTTATTAAAAGTAAAAATGATTAAGAATAAAGTATTATTATATCATGATATTTTAATTTGATATTCATTCTTATTTTTATTTTTAGAAAAAAAAATTAGTTTTATATGAAGACATTTTAAAACCCCATGCTATCATCGTATCACATCTTTCAACATAATTAGTATTTGTTCCAAAAGGGGGTGTTTGATAATTATGTCCATTAAAATTCATATAAATATTTTATAAACTATTACTATTATTTATATATAAGTATATATATATAATAAAAGATAGATAGATAGATAGATAGATAGATAGACACTTACAGTATTCATAATGTGACAAGTTGGTAATCTATATTACCTCTCCATATTGAAATGATCTCTAGGTTGTGCATGTTTTACCTTTCATTGTTAATTTGCAATAAATCAAGTAATCTAGTTTTGACATCAATTAATTAATTTGTATAGATCTTGGTGTGTGAAGTCATAGCTTTAATGATGTTGAAAATAAAATTTTGAACCCATTGTCTGTTGTCTCATATCAGAAAAATCAATTTAACATTTGGTGTTCTATGAAGATTTCATTAATTAGTTTTCCTTGGGTATAAGACTATTTTACTAATTTAATGCATTTTTTAGTTAAATTGGCATAACTAACAAAGTTTTATATCTAAAACATCTTGAATTTTTCGGTTGAGAACAATATAAACAATACAAATTGTCATAAAAAAAAAATTTATATTTGAAACATCTTGAATTTTTCAATTGAGAACAATATAAACAATAGAAATTGTTGATGGTTACTTAGACTTTGAGATATATATGAATTATCTTATATCTCTCAGAATTATTGATCAGTTTTTTATACAATGATAGTTATTGCTATAATACATTAATACAAAGAGAAACCTTACTTTCTCATGTATGTAGCCATATACTAAACCATGTAAATTCAGTATGTGTCTATGTTTTAATACACTACCTCTATGGATATTGGTTGTTCTATTTACCTTGTCTTAACTTTAGCAATGTGGATAGGCCAGACTAATCACGAGGAAGAATGTAATGAAATACATGCCTATCCACCCACAACATAATTGATAGTGTAATATTGAAAAAATAATTTGGTCATGTAAGTGCCACATCATTTAAATCTTGACCTATGTTTTTGATTAAGGATAAAATAGGTTTTTCAAGGGATGGTCATAAAAGATATTCAAATATGCCCACTAAATGAACCGAAGCAAGACCAAAGAGAGGGTTTTACCATAGGGTTCCCACAATCTGGACAGAACAAAGCATGAAAGCCCAAAACTCAACAAAAGATAAATCAACGGAGATCAACAACGATAAGAAAGAGAGCTATCCATTCGTCCCCCCTATTATGGAACCAAAGGGTCATGTCAAACGAAGAGGAGGATCTTTTAGAATTTTTACCTTTGACAGTAACCCAACCATCTTCAACCTTAGCAGCCTTATCCTGCCAGCACAAAAGACCCAAAGCTAAGGATCCAACAAAGAAACTTCCAGCAAATCATCCAGCACCGGGCCAACAGAAGCCATAGCCAAAGGTCTATCAGGCAAGGAGGAAACATTGAAATAGAGAAGGAAGGGCCCAAATCACCAGCCATACTAGTAACCCCAGCCCCACAAGCAATAATAGTCAAAGAAGGTTCTAGCACCAATAGGCCCAAAAACCCCCCAACAGGACCATCCTCAACAGAAACCAACAGAGAAAGAGCAGTGTTAATTCCAGCAGTCTCAGAAATATTCCCAACAACCACATAAGAAGGGGTAGTTTGAGGGATAAAAAAATCATCCTTCTTAGCTACCTGAGAAGAGTTTTTTAGAATGTTATAATGTTGCGTAGAAGCTCCCTTCCACCAAGAGGGAGAAGATTTCTTTTTCTTAATTTCCAAGCCACATTGGGAGGAGACATGCCCCCGCCCCCCCCCCACCCCACCTCTCTTTTAAAGCATTTACGACATTTGAAGGGAATACCCTCGTAGTCAAGCTGTTAGATCTAGGATCCTAATGTAGATTCTATATTTATTTCAGTTGGGAGGCCCTTTGAAATGTCAAGTTCTACTAAAATAGAGTGACGATGGAATGATAAATATTGTAGGAATCACGATCCAGCATCAAAAAATCCCCCAAAGCCTCCCCCACCTCCTCAAAGATGGAGTCCTTCCAAAGGTGAAGAGGGAGGTTCGGGAGTTTGACCCATATAGGGGACTTTATTGAAAACTTCAGATGAGGGATTAAAATCAGGATGCCAGGGTTTAATTATAAGCATAAATTTATCATCCTTCCAGCAGAAAAAATTATCACATAGAATCTTCATTCTATCCTTGGCCAGTTCAAACTTAGCGATAAAAAGGCCATTTTCCATAGGGAAGATGTGAACCGAATCTGCAAGCAGAGGTTCCCACTTATGTGTAATCCACTCATGCAAGAGGGGGGGGCTAGGCCAGAATCCCCCTAAAATGATAGATCAGACCATGCTCTTTAAAGGTTTCTGAGTTGTTCTCTAAATCCTCTTCAGCTGCAGAAGAGATCATGACCGAAAGGGAGCCACATACAGGAACCGGAGAAGAGACCCTAGGTTGCTTCTCTACCACTGAAGGCTTGGAGACAATGTTAGCAGAAGACATTTCTTGAGATCTAGAAACCAAAGGATCGAGATCCCCGATAGGAGGAGAATCTGCAACCAAAACCCTAGCTTGTAGGACATCATGGAAACCCATCCCCATAGGACCAGGCAGCACCACAAAAGAGGGCACTGGTAGGAGAGGAGCAACATCCACCGAAGGAAAAGCAGAGAGGGTTCCTTTAGTAGATAGGGGGGCAAGAACTAAATTTTTTCCCGCTCACAGAGAAAGAAGCAGCCCTATTCGAGGAAATGAGAACCATCCAAGCAGAGGAAGACATGGCAGCAAAGTGAACCAGAGGACGGGATGGGCCAGCAGAAGAAGCCAATCGAACAGCAGCAGGCAGACACACTACAGATGGCCTCCTGCTGCAGACAACCTCCCCCATCGTCGTTTAACAAAAAAAAAGGTATAAATCTTGACCTGTGTTATAATGAATAATCAATTCAAATATCTAGTTGCTAATGCAAACATTGTTATTTCTTTCTAATGATGGGTTGTTGACTGCAATCTAAAATGTCAATTCTAAAAGTATACATTCAATTAATAAATTATTCCAAAATCTCAAACAAATTTTTTTTGATAGAAAAAAGTAGCAAGAGGGTGTTGGCCCATCGTAAAGAAAGACTAGAAGCACATTAACAACATATTAATAGCACTAGTCGCATAGCAGTTTAACAACAAAAAGTCAACAGAAATAAAATTATCTAGTCTGCCTCTATCAAAAACAAACATGTAGGTCCTTTTCAAAAATAGCGAACCAAAGTAGCATAACTAGTAAGTAGACAAAGTATTAACAATAACAAGCCACACAGGGCTAAATAAGAAATCAAAAAAAGGGACCTGGAACAAACAGGCCCATGCCAGTACAAACACCTCATGGACCGCAGTAGCTAGGATCTCCCACCTAGATGTTTGGACATCAGGGTCGTGCCCACTCTTCCTACAGGAATAGGAATAGGTCTTTGTTATCCTCATCCAGCTTCCAGTTTACCGCTAGCCATCTTCTCATGCACATTGCACAGGGTCATAGCTGAAGCATGCATGACCTTGAGGGAAAACTTGTTCGAATCAGCAACTCGGGCATTGATCTCTCTGATGTCCTGTTTGAAGCCGAGGATCTCCATATCCAGCTCGTTGAACTTCTGCTTGAGAAATCCTTTGAACTTGTGCTCAATGTGAGGGGAATTCGCTTGCTGGGTGTGAGGAGAGAGCGGAGGCAGGGTATTGTTATGAGGCTTATCCTCCATCTCTGGCAGGGGATTCAGGGGGGAGCGTTGCCAGACCTAGGTGAATTTAAGTGTTCAGCCAAGGATCCCTCAATCGAACCAGTGGAAGCAGAGGTGTCATCCTCTGACTGAGACTTGTCCTCTCAAGTCATTTCCCTAAGAATTCTTCTGCATTTCTCCTTGGCAAGCATGTTAGAATGCTAGACAGAACCCCCCAAATCCACCTCCAATTCAACTTGGCTATCCGAATTTTTCCATTTCCTGGGCTTCCTCCTCTCAATTTCAAAGGTGTTGTCAACCCCTGTCTTATTCTTCACCTCCATAGACTCCGAGACATAGGATTCATG
>BSBK01014318.1:0-46064 GCA_027943335.1 Chamaecyparis obtusa | reverse complement strand
GATTATGAAGACCAACAATAGGCTCGAAATTTACCTTTGGCCATTGATATGTTATAATTGAACTAATGTTGGGACCTGTGACACTGTGACCTCATTTTTTGACACCAAAAAAGTAAATTCTTTTGGCAATCTTTGGTAATATTAGATAGAAATATTCATTAATGGTGATGACATCAATTAAAGTAATGTGAATTAATGGTTTCTTAGATGGTGCCTTTCAATATTCACTGACAGATATGTGTGACATCATATAACTATTAATTACCTTGATAGAATAATGCCTTAACATTAAGGCTTGAATGAAAATGTCATGTCATATAAGGACATTATTTTCTAACCATTCAATGATGTTACTGTTACCCAAAATTTCCTATCATACAATTTTGGCCACAATCCTATTTTTGCCTATGAAGTAGATCCACAAGGTTTTATGATTTGCAACCTTGGCCCCATGTTCCTCAATTTGCCACCATGCTCCAGTTCAGATCGCATGCGCTAATTCATAAAACCTAGGAAGATATTCAAGTTTCAAGGTCTACAGGAAATACTTATGTCGCAGGGTCCTAAAATATTGTCTGAGCATAAAACCCTTGGTGTTTTCTATTTTCTTCAGTGAAGCCTAAAAACCCGAGTTGTTTTTGACATTTTGCACCTTCGAGCTTATCTTTAATGTCTACATTTTCATCTACATTGCTGCGACTGCATGGGACCTGATTCTTCATGGTGGTTCAGTCACTTGATCTCCAGATTTTCTAACTGTTAAATTTTTATTTGGCGATTGGGTGACTGTGTGTTCACCTGGTCTCTTTTTTTCTGGCAGTTAAGTGCTTTTTCATTCAACGGCCCAACATTTTCACAGTCGTGTATTCGTGCAAATCATGGCGGGCGGTTAATGTTATGTCTAGAAGTCTCAGTTTTGATGCAATTAAAGTGTTAAGATCTATGATTATCACATGATCGCAAGTAATATTCTTCCCCTTTGCAATCTTGCGACAACCGTTCGATGGAAAGGCGATCTGACATGTGGGTCCAAGGTGCCAGTCATGTAGCGGTGCTCATTTTCGGTTGGCCGAAGGGTGATGATGAGGATATTTTGGTGGGCCCAAATTTTTAAAGTGGGGTGGCAGTATAATAGGATCTACGGTTGTCGCATGATCGCAAGGAATATTCTTTCCCTTTGCGATCATGCGACCACCGTCTGATTTAAAGCTGATAGTTATCCGTGGGCCCACTGGTCATTGTGCTGAGGTGCTTGATTTTCATTGGTTTTCGATTGGTGATGTGGCCGATGACTTTTCAAGGGGACCTTATAACTATTGTGGAAAATGATTTGGGCCATTTGATTTACTGGTAAAAAATGATATCGACGGCCATGTTTTAAACTGAAACTTGCTAGCCATTCTTCAAGTTTAAAAATACTTTTGTAGGGTTTCTTGCTGGTATGTTGATGTTGGTCGAATGCGATGTTTTGGGTAGCTCAGAATTGATGTTCTCAGGATGATTGCAATTGGGAAAATGATGAAGAAGATTTGGATGACCGTCACTTGTTGATTTCTTAGGTACCATGTCAGTGTTCTTGCGTCGAAAAGGCATTAAAGGGTTGGCACCACCTGTGACCATTTATACATTTTTGAATTCAAAATATCTACGAAGATCAAATTTGGGCATTCATAATAAACTTGATTTAGCAGAATCAAGGTCATGGTGGTGGCGTAAGATTTTCCAACTTGTAGCCAAGTAGATGGATCAAGGCGGCTTGTCTGCATACGGTTATGGCAGGGTTAGTTTTCCAAGAGGCAATCTGATATTCTAAGAATGGCTCCAGTGCATCAATGAAGATATTTTTCAAGGGAAATTATGATCAGAAATGATAGAATTAGGGTTTTCTATTATTATATGGAAATTTATGTAACCCTAAAAGATTTTGGACTCTAGCCTGTGTGCTGGGGAGATGTATATATTATTTTTTTTGGAGCTTTTAGAGCTCAGGGGTTCACAATTGTAAAAAGAGTTTCTCTTTGTTAGGAGTTATCCATGGCATTTGTTCTGCCCTCTGGCTCTTACACTCTATAACCTTTCATTGAAATCTCAAATTCAATAGAGGTTATCTGTGGCATTTGTTCTACCCTCTAGTCTTTTCCTCATCTGTATTTCTCTTATTGAGTATAATATACTAGCTTTTTTAGAGAAATCTTAGAGTTCAAGAGCCCTTCTTTCTTTCAGCTCATTTGTGTACTTTTGTGTCTGACTTGATTTGAGTGAGTTTTTGGGTATAACTCAACCTCCTATCATTTTGTCTCATTCTTGTGCCCTTTTGCTGAAAAGAACATTTGCTTGTGTAGGTCACAGTCAGTGTCTTTTGTCTAGGCCTCTTTGTGAAATACTTATGCAAGCCTATTTAGGAAGATTGTGTTCTATTAGATCTGAGAGATTTCTTGCTAATTTGGTCAGTGTATTGTGTTCATTTCATTTCGTGTATCACCTAGTAGATAGTTTTCTTTCAGTCATTTCCCTTTTCAAGCATTCCTTCTATCCCTTTCCCTCAAAGTTTACTTTCCTGTCTAGAAGAAAATTAAGGTGATTATCCAAGAGGAACCAGCCTAGAACCTGGAGGTCTCATCTCAGGTAACATAGGTCCCACAACCTAGAGATGATTCTCATGTTATACTAGGTTATCAAGACTATGAGAGCTTGAACCAAGGGTGCAAACTTAGTGTATAACAATTCTGGCATGCCTGGTAGGAGAAAGAGGTCATAGTTTTCATAGTTCTTCCTAGTTTTGATATGCACCCAACAGGTTGCATACCTTTAAGAGGTCATTTTTTTTGCATATCCGTCGACTCTAAGTTCATATCCACTGGTTTTAAGCAGATTCGGTACCTAAAATGGATTACTATCCTTCTTTTCATGAGGTTCCTTCATTTCATGGAGGTCATTTTTATCAGAGCAGTTGTACTTCTGATTCCATGTAGGACTATCCAGTTGCAGCCACAAAACAACAACCATGTCATGCTTATCACCCTCCTACCCAATTTCTAGTATCATGGCAGCATAATTACGCATACTAGTAGCCTCAAGAGGAGATGCTTGGCATAGAAGAACATGCTTATCATACCCATATCCAAAAAAAAACAAGCATTAGCTCAGCAAGATCAAAGTTATAGGAGGTATCTGGTGGAGTAATACAAGAGAAATGAGGCCAAGCTTGCTGGAGAGTTGGAAGCACAAAAGAAGGTTTATCAAAAAGAGCTAGAAGAATAGAAGAGACACTATGAATAGGTGTTGGAGGCATAGAAAAGGCATATGTGGATGCAAGCAAAGGAGCAGTTCAATACTAGATGGAAGCAGTATGAAGAGGTCATTATAGGGACACCAACAAAGTCAAGCATCCCTTGCAAGCAATCTCACAACACTAAAGAGGGTTTGCGAGGAAAAGTTAATGAAGGTTAGTGCTGCTGTAGCTACAAAAGAAGAAGATTTTCAAAGAACATTAGCAGCTCATAATGAGTTTTATGATGAAAAATTATAAGAATACTAAGTGATAATGGAGCTCTTGATTCTAAAGGGTACGAATGATAAAGAGGCTCATTCGATACAACTTGAAGAAGCTCTTTGTAAAGAAAAGAAAGAGACTATATCAAAGTTATCTGATGAATCTCATAATGTTGCCAAGAAGACCATCGAACTGGAGGCTGATTTATTTAAGGAGCTGCCTTGTTTTGTTGAAGATGACAACACTCCTAATATGCCACTCATCTCAGTTGCTGAAGGACAAAGAAAGGAATGTTCTCTTGAAAAGAATCCTGCTACCAAGAATGTTGACAAGAGAGATGATGTGGAAGAGGAGGCTCATATGAATGAATTGGTAGGTAGAGATTCTGACAGCAGCAAAAAGAGCCCCAAGTTCATTCTTTCTAGGGGTTTCCCTTTAAGGTACTTAGTTGGAATGGAGGCCAGCCATAAAAAACCAGTCATGTTTGTGTCCAAACATGAGTGTTCAAATAAAGCTGAAGCTGAAGGTGAGCTTGCAATTCAGTAAGGACAAGCTCAACTCACTTATCTACCCTTGGATAATGGAGATAAGAATCTGTCGGTGGAGGTGAGTCGATTTGTTTATGTCTTTCAAGGGGTAGTGCATCGATTCTTCACACAACTATGTGTACTTCATTCCTTATTTGCTATCCTCATGCATGTAAAGTATTGTATCCTAAGGAGGAAAGGTAATTACTTCAACATACTAGTGAATGGTTTTGTTTAACTAGTTTCTACATTGGTTAGTTTAGAGTAGGCTAGTTTTCCTACTTTCTTCCAGTTTTCTAGCCTAGTTTTTCCTGTTTTCCAAAAGTGCTTGTGCACATTTTTGTCCCTCCTATTTTTGAGTCTCTCTCTTTGTTGAGGTGGTCCTTGTGATCTTGAGATGACTCCTATGCCCAATGGATTGTGTCAAGGTCACTAATTTCCATGTCTAGTAGGCTAACATCCCGCAGAAATCACCAAGATGATACCCAAAATTTCCTATCATACAATTTTGGCCACAATCTTATTTTTGCCTACAAAGTAGATCCACAAGGTTTTATGGTTTGTGACCTTGGCCCCATGTTCCTCAATATGCCACCATGCTCCAATTCAGATTGCATGCGCTAATTCATAAAACCCAGGAAGATATTCAAGTTTCAAGGTCTACAAGAACTACTTATGTCATAGGGTCCTAAAAAATTGTCTAAGCATAAAACCCTCGGTGTTTTCTATTTTTTTTAGTCAAGCCTAAAATCCCAGGTTGTTTTTGACATTTTGCACTTTCATGCTTATCTCTGATGTCAACATTTTTCATTTGTGTTGTTGTGACTGTGTGGGAGGACCCGATTCTTCATAGTGGTTCGGTTGCTTGATCTCTAGATTTTCTGGCGGTTAAGTTTTTATTTGGCGATTGGGTGACTATGTGTTCACCTAGTCTCTTGTTTTTGGCAATTAAGTGCTATTTCATTTAGCGGCCCAACATTTTCATAGTCACGTATTCATGCAAATCATGGCGGGCAGTTAATGTTATGTTTGGCAGTCTCAGTTCTGATGTAGTTAAAGTGTTAAGATCTATGATTGTCACATGATCACAAGGAATAGTATTCCCCTTTGCGATCTTGTGACAATCGTTCAATGGAAAGGTGATCTGACAGGTGGGTCCAAGGTGCTAGTCATGCAGCGGTGCTCATTTTTAGTTGGCCGAAGGGTGATGATGAGGATATTTTGGTGGGCCCAAATTTTTCAAGTGGGGTGGTAGTATAATAGGATCTACAGTTGTTGCATGATCGCAAGGAATATTCTTTCCATTTGCGATCATGCAACCACCGTCTGATTTAAAGCTGATAGTTATCCATGGGCCCACTGGTCATTGTGCTGAGGTGCTTGATTTTCATTTGGTTTTCGACTAGTGATGTGGCCGACGAATTTTCAGGGGGGACCTTATAACTGTTGTGGAAAATGATCTGGGCCATTTGATTTACTGGTAAAAAATGATATCGACGGCCATGTTTTAAACTGAAACTTGCTAGTCGTTCTTCAAGTTTAAAAATTCTTCTACAAGGTTTCTTGCTGGTATGTTGCTACTGGTCAAATGCGATGTTTTGGGTAGCTCAGAATTGATATTCTCAAGATGATTGCAGTTGGGAAAATGATGAAGAAGATCTGGATGACCGTCCCTTGTTGATTTCTTAGGTACCATGTTGGTGTTCTTGCACCGAAAAGGCATTAAAGGGTTTGCGCCACCTGTGACCATTTATACAATTTTGAATTCAAAATATCTACGAAGATTAGATTTGGGCATTCATGACAAACCCGATTTAGCAAAATCAAGGTCATGGCAGTGGCATAAGATTTTCCAACTTGCAGCCAAGTAGATGGATCGAGGTGGCTTGTCTACATATGGTTATGGTAGGGTTAGTTTTCTAAGAGGCAATCTGATATTCTGGGAATGGCTCCAGTGCATCAACGAAGATATTTTTCAAGGGCAATTATGATCAGAAATGATAGAATTAGGGTTTTCAATTATTATATGAAAATTTATGTAACCCTAAAAGATTTTGGACTCCAGCCTGTGTGCTAGGGAGATGTATATATTATTTTTTTTGGATCTTTTAGAGCTCAAGGGTTCACAATTGTAAAAAGATTTTCTCTTTCCCAGGAGTTATCCATGGCATTTGTTCTGCCCTCTAGCTCTTACTGTCTATAACCTTTCATTAAAATTTGAAATTCAATAGAGGCTATCCGTGGTATTTGTTCTACCCTCTAGTCTTTTCCTTGTCTGTATTTCTCTTATTGAGTATAATATACTGGATTTGTTAGAGAAATCTTAGAGTTCCAGAGCCCTTCTTTCTTTTAGCTCATTTGTGTACTATTGTGTTTGATTTGATTTGACTGAGTTTGTGGGTATAACTCAATCCCCTGTCATTCTGTCTCATTCCTGTGCCCTTTTGCTAAAAAGAACATTTGTTTGCAGGTCACAGTCTGTGTCTTTCGTCTAGGCCTCTCTATGAAATACTTATGCAAGCCTGTTTAGGAAGATTGTGTTATATTAGATCTAAGAGCTTTCTTGCTAATTTGGTCAGTATATTGTGTTCATTTCATTTCGGTGTATCACCTAGTAGGTAGTTTTCTTTCAACCATTTCCCTTTTCAAGCATTCCTTCTATCCCTTTCCCTCAAAGTTTAATTTCCTGTCTAGAAGCAAATTAAGGTGATTATCCAAGAGGAACCAACCTAGAACCTGGAGGTCTCATCTTAGTTAGCATAGGTCCCACAACCTGGAGATGATTCCCATGTTATACTAGGTTATCAAGACTACGAGAGCTTGAACCAAGGGTGCAAGATTAGTGTATAACAATTACATCAATGGTAAAGCTTCATTTTCTACCACCATTTCATAGCTAATGTACTTTGCTTATTGTTTCTATGGAGTGGGCACAGGTTTCAAGTTTGTTTTATAATAAAGAATTATTATGTCCACCTACATGGCACAATCCTTTCGGCCTTCATTATTCCCAAGATAAAAAATGTCTTATCAGAAGTGTTATTTCCATTTTCATCCACTGTTGTATTAATTATGAAAGATTTGGAGATTTTTGGACAGTTACCATTTATCTTATGATTTAATTAGATCTTTAGGGGAAAGAATGTCAATCAGGACTTATAAATAGATCTATCTATGCTCGTTAATTTATGATTGTGAAAGCATATTTGTGAAAATAGTCTGTGAGTGCTAGGTTCTCTTTGATTTTCAATGGACACTCCAATTCATTTAAGATGCACTACCTTGGAGGATTAGAGGGCCTTTTTGGGCCTGGTCATGGACCCAATCCTGGCATCTGTTGCTACGGAGTTGGGATCCTTCACCAAGGAGACTATAAGGATGGTGCTTGGACATGAATTTCTAGAGAGTGAAAATAGGTATAGAGTGAACACTGACATTTCATCTCAGTTCTTGGCTTCTCTGTTGGACCTGGGGGGAAAAGGTGGATATTATCATGCTTTTGAGGAAAGTTTTCAAAGAAGGGTACCTCGGTGACGATGTGCATGTTGTCTTATTTTTTAGAAATTGGGGTTGGAATTCCTTGGGAAAATGATTTGCCTAAGATTCTACAACCAGGAGTAAATGTTCCTAGGAAACCATTTCTATTGAACCTTGATGTTGATCAGTTCACGCATCATTAAAAGTGGGCACGGATTCAGAGGGAGTTCCTCTAGAGGTGGAACCTACTAGAGGAACCTAGGGACTATCAGTGGCTAGACAAATTATTCAAGATTGTCCTCTCTTCATAATTTCACAAAGAAGGAAGGGAGCCTTAGCTGGATAGTCCCCGAGTCTACATAGTCTCTACTCTCTAGTCCCTCTATTGTATATTTGTCTGGTGGTAGTAGCTTACCAGGGATTTTGAAATGATATAAATTGTAAATTGTAATCACATACGTTGAAAAATATAATATGAAAATATTTTAAGAAATTCGAAGTGCTACTATTTTTTTATTTTTTTTGACTATAATAATCATTAATAGATATGGTTTATGGGTATATTTGAATTGTAATGAAATTTTTCCTTATATAATATAAATAAATTTGTGTTGTGCTTTTGTTTCATGTAATATTTTAATGTTTCCAAACTTTATCATTTATTAGTGACTGGTTCAAATTTCATGGATAAGCTATTCTAAGTAAATATAGTTATGTAGAGGATAAAATATGGATGGGGTCCTAGAACAATGGTTTGCACATAAAAGAGACCCCAAAACTAATATTTTATACTTACATTTGAATTGTATTGATATGGAAAGTAAATGCAAATGACTAATGTTGAAATGAAGAGATAAAGGTACTTACCTCCGAAAAACAACCTGCTGAAAACCCTATCAAACAGTCTCAGAAACTATTGATTTCCATGATTATAAACCTAAATTGTGAGATCTAAAAAACCCATAAATATTTTCCAATTCTAAGGGAGGTCAAGTTTGACCCTTATAAAAGGTCAAATGCTACATTTTTATTTTGAAGGTCAATTCTGATTCTGTTTGCAGATCTCAAAAGTTCATCGAAAAGGGTATATAAATTCACTATGAGATCTGAAATCCTGCACCTGTACCTACAAGAAATGGAGGGTTTTTGTTATTTGTTTGAGGGGTTTACCTTGGTCAAACCTTAGTTTGGAATCAACCTTAATATCGAAATTGAAATAGGAATGCTAGCAAGTAGTAGAAGTAGATCTAACAATGAAGCTATGACATTCAATAGATATGCAATTGTATTTGAAATGTAGTCAAGTATGTTAATATGAAAGCTTGAACATGTAAATCAAACCTCCATGATTGTATGCTTGGAATCCACTTTGAGAGAAGAATGAATAGATCTTGAAGATGGACAAAGGATCTTGAAGGAAGATCACACCATCATGATGGCTAGATCTAAGGTTTGGAATGATGAATCTTGAATGCTTGAACCAAATCCCTTTAATGGCTTGAATGCTTGAATCCTTGATCTTCAATGGAGAACTTGGATGGAGAAGAGAACTTGAATGCTTGAATGGATGCTTGCTTGATCACCTTGAGAAAATCTTGAGAGCTTGATCATGAAGTTGCTTGAAGATGAGATGTGAAAATGAGAGAGGAAGGCCTCCTTTTATAGTGATCTAGGGCACAATCCTCTAGAGGGGCCACCTTGGGGAGTTAAATTATAAATAGGTCCTAACCTTTAAAAAATATACCTAGATTAAATGCAATTAGAGGATTTACCATCCTAAAACCTGAAATGGCCAACCCGGAGGTGGGAAAACAAATATCCTGAAAACCTGATGCCTGAAAATCAAGAAAATTTAAGTTTTGAAGGAAGGGGCAAAATCAAAGTTGGGACTAACCTGGTCAGATTTGAGCTTGATCTTGACCTAGTTAGGTTTGAGATTGACCCTGACCTAGTTAGATTTGACCTCGAATCTGACCCTGGGCCCAGTTCCACTCAAAATCAAAGCAGGAGGTCCCGGGGATGCTTGGAGACCTAGAAATGATACCAGAATAGGACATAATGCTAGGGATAAGAATAAAATCCTATGATGACTGTGATGAAGGCTAGGAGGACCTATTTCTAAGTACTAACTAAAAAATAGAGCCATGGAAGAGGGAAATTAAGGAGAATCCTTAGGATCCTAACCCTAATTTCACCTATAATGAAGAAATCAAGTGCAGGGAAGAAGTGGAAAGCGGGGAGAAAGTCAAATACATAAAAAGATCAATTCAAGGCATCCAATATGATCCCAAACCACTTACTCAGAGGGCTAAAGGCTCTTAACATGGAAGTGCTTCCATTTTAAGATGATACATTAAGCCCCCACTTTAACAAGAGTATGGACTCGATGCAAACTCTTGGTAAAGGAGAAGAAAGAGGAGATCTGAGTGGATTCACAACAAAATAAAATAACACTTAGCTAAGGACACAAGCCCCCAGACTAAGGATTCAAACTCAACATACATGCACAAGGGTGTGAAACAAGAAAACCAAAAGAACAAGGGTTAGCACTAAATAACCCAAATCAATTAGCATAAGAAACCTCGGTAAGAAACATTTCTCATACTAATATCATATTTGGAAAGCTATCGCAAAAGCATAAATGTTTACATAAGAAAGACAAGAGAAACACTATAAATAACATAGCTTCATGATCCTGTCCTACTAGCATGAAAGAAAAAAAGAGAGAAAGGAGAAAGTGATTACCTCACCCAGTAAGATTCCCACCTTACTGTGAATCACCCTGGAGGGAGAGCCCAATAGGTTCACCCATAAACTATGCTTTCAATTGTAATGCATCTTCTAACAACTTATGTAATATCCATAAATCCACCTTCTTGTATCACTATGAATATGAAATGCGTGTCTCCTCAAGATTTAGCAACTTATGTTCATTACCCTCGAAAGATTTAGCATATAGGTGCGTCTCTTTTTAGGATTTAGCAACTTATGTGTGTTACCTTCCAAGATTTAGCATATTTGAAATTGGAAATACGTGTCCTTTTAGGATTTAGCAACTTATGTGTGCTACCTTTAGAGGATTTAGCATATTTGAAAATTTTGAAAAATGCGTGTCTCTTCAGGATTTAGCAACTTATGTCCATTACCATCAGAAGATTTAGAATGTAAAAATAAAAAACTATAATACAAGGGAGGCCTTATATAAGCCCCCCTCCTTAATATGGAAAAAACATACTATTTTGACATGTTAAGGAAAAGAAAGAACAAGGATAAATCCTTCTTTGACATCAAGACAATATCCATAGACAACACCCAGTCCAAGCCAAGAAGGTCAAAGTTCCTATGAGGCCATGGAAGAGACGAATGCAAAGAGATACCATGCAAGAAGTGAAAAGAAAGTAACCCTTGTGAGGGATAGCACAATATTCAGTTTCCAAGGTGAGAGATATATCAACCATGGAAATCCAATGTCAAACAATGAAATAGGTTGTGATCAAGGACATAGATCCTCAATGCAAACCAAAATATTCATGTATGATTGGATATCACATAATAGATAGATACTGCTTACCCAAGGATAGAGGTGAATCCCGGAAAGATAGAAAAGAAGGAGATGACATCCTCGCCCCCCAAGTGTAGGAACAAATATGGAAGAGGATGCCTACTCAATTCAAGGAGATATCCTGTTCAGCAACAATGTATACCATATTATTAGCAAGGGATATTGACCCTTGTATGCACCCTAAAATGGTCGCCTAGACCTTGGACCCCATTTCTGCAATTTGTCAAATCCCTGAATCAATATTTTCAAATATCAACAATATCAATTATATCAATTTCCTTGATCAAATCATAATCAATTCAATATTTTCTAAGGTTTGAGCCTTATTTAATTTAAAAGAGAAAAAAAATTAAAATCTTATTTAATTAAGAGAACATGCTCCCTTTTAATTAATTAAAAATCTCTTTTAATTAAATAATAAAATCACTTTATCCTAAGTCTTTATTTATTTAAAAAGAATTTCCTCCCCTTTTATTTAAATAAAAAATCCTCACTTTTTTTCTTATCCTATGTTGTACAAATAAAGCATTATTCTTATTTTATAAAAAGAAAAAAAGTACTTTTTGTCTCATATGGACACTAAAGTCAACTCTAATTTTCTTATTGGAAGATACTTGTGCACAAGGATCAAGCTTCTATTTTTTTTCTCCATCGTTGATTAAGTCTTTTGCCTCTTAATCTCGATTATCCATTGATTCTCATTCTCTATAAAAGAAGAGATCTCTTCCTTATTTTCATAGCTTAAGTTTTTATGCTAATGTTATGTTACAGATTTTCTAGGTCATTTGGAGCTCTTTGAAGACATTCTTGCATTCAAGCTTTGAAGACATTGTTGTTGCATTTCATTTAGCTTATTTTCTTACATCATAGTTGCATGATAATGACATTTTTAGTATAGATTTCCTTTATGCAATAGATTAATCTCACATAGCTTAATAGGAGGATTTGTAACACTTGTATTTTCCTTTCATAGCATAGCTTGCATCTTTCATTCTCATAGATTAGTTTACATTGCATTGCATCCATATTGATTTCATTGGAGATATTGGCATTGTTGCCCTTGTCTTTGATTCGGAATCTCTCATTGTGTGGTTAACTAGCAATGTCATGAGTTTATAGCTCTAGCTGAGAGTAATTTTACAAATCTTGCAACTCCATGCATAGAGAGCTATGGATCGATTTGTGAGGGCTCATTGTTGAGTTTTCTTGCATGTAAGGATTCATAGAAGTATGGTCACATTTTCACCATACATTTTTTGGCGCCCACCATGGGTCAGAGTAGATTAGCTTTGTCTTTTAATTTTGCATTTTTTGTCAATTTTTTTGGCATATTTTTAGCTTAATTTGCGGTCTCTGGTTTTCTGTTTTGAATTTTTCGTGTGCAGATTTTACCCCGGAGAGTTTTTGCGCATTTGTCCACAATTGTTGCACATTCGTCACGATCTATTGCGCATATACATTTTTTGCACTTTTGCCTCTCTGTTTTGTGCATACATAAAGTTTTGTGACACATACATATTTTCTATGCATTCATTCACTGTTCCTGCGCATCCATTTCTGGCAGTTTTCCAGCATTTCTTTTTTTGTTTGTCATACTTTCTGCACATTGGTTTCACTATTCTGCACATCCATTTAACATTGCTGCACATTTATAGTTGATGCACATTTATTATGATTTGTTGCGCATTCATTTAACTATCCTGCACATTCATATATTTTGTGCTAACATTTCTATTTGCTGGGCTTTTATTCACTGTTTCTGCACATCTATACTGTTGCCTGTACCTGATAGTGAGCTGTTTTGAGCTATTTTATCTATCTTGCAAGTTTTAGGTTCTTAGCTATCTTTTTAAAAAAATTTGAAAATTTCAGCGTTTTCAAATCCGTGCCACTATGAAAAATGAGCACTCATTTTTGAGAAATTTTTGCAAACGGTATCAAAAATTGAAGTGTTATATATCATTGGAAAGGTCTTTCTGAGTCTAATCCAAACATGATAGTTTCATTTTTAGATTTTCTCATTTGATCAGTTTTTTTTTGTAGATTATCTGATTTTTCATGTGGTAACCATTGTTAGATGTTGGATTTTGCTAACCTTTTGTTGGTCTAACAAGTTGTTTTGAAGGTGCTCTTGCTTTCATGAGAAATGCTTAAAATTGCTTGAGGTACTTTGTTCCATCTCTACAACATTTAGATTTTGGGATTAAAATTGAACCTCTCATGTGTTTGGCTTGATTGTTTACATGCTTTCATAAAACACATTTCAATTGATGCTCTTAATGGGAAATGAAAGAACATAGATTTGTTCATACAAGTTTGTGTAAGTGAATATTTGTGTTTAAACTTTAAGTAATTCTTGGTTCCAATATCAAATATCTCATTGAGTGATTGAGGGCATGGATTCATTCCTTGTTTACATAGGGAGTTAAATGTACCACTTCGTGGACTCACTCTATGTTTGCTTGGAAATTTAAATATTCCATTGATTCAACCCTTTGTCATTTGTGAGTAGTATTGATAAGCAACTTTAGATTACTTTTGATTAATCTTGTTAGCTAAATTGGGTGTTGGACTCGCTTATTTCTAATCACCCCTCATTACCACCCTTTGGATGCAAGGTCAACATTCATACATAGGGGAGGGGTCTACTTGAAAAGAGCGTTAAGTGTTCCACAAAGTTTTTCCCTTTTTATGCTTTCTTGATCTCATTAGTTTTCTAAGGTGTGGACTCACTTTGAGTTTGAGGAGTTAAATGTTCCACTTTTGGACTCACTTTGAGTTTGTGTGAGGAGTTAAATGTTCCACTTTTTGACTCACTTTGAGTTTGTGTGAGGAGTTAAATGTTCCACTTTTGGACTCACTTTGAGTTTGTGTGAGGAGTTAAATGTTCCACCTTGTGGACTCACTTCACATTCACTTGAAGAGTTAAATGTTCCACTTTTGGACTCACTTCACATTTACTTGAAGAGTTAAATGTTCCACTTTTGGACTCACTTCACATTCACTTGAAGAGTTAAATGTTTCACTTTTGGACTCACTTCACATTTACTTGAAGAGTTAAGTGTTCCACCTTTAGTGTTTTAAATACTTTTGATAGTGAATTAATTAATTTTATTTTTAGAAGGCCTTCTTGGGGACACACCACCTCAAGGGATGACCTTAACTCCCATGTTTCGATAGAGTATAAATAGCGGGTGGTGAATCGAAAGACACCTCTCTTGGGAATTGAGTTTGATATCACTCTTGGCTAAGCCTCAAAGAACTTTATACCTTTGAGAAGTGAAGGAGGAGATTTGGGTTACCATCTCCCCCCAGCTGTGTGATTTTGGATTCTTCTCATCTACGAATTTGGGCCTCACGCACCTTGCCTATATCAAGGACTCCTTTTAGAAAGCCACGTATATCTTTGTAGACAGCTTGTTAAGGTGTTGTCATGTTCTATGTGCCTGCTAAAACATTTTCAAGAACATACACCAGTAGAATCTTTAAGGAGTAGCATACTCAGTCACTATCTCTGTTCATGCGCAAGGTTGTTTTGTCCCTTGCCCATTGCTTGAAGACTGTTTGCTTGAACTCTCTGGTTGTTGTTCTATGTGCTTAATCATCATTGCAAAATCTTTTGAAAGATCTAATTGGAATATTGAAACTGAGTTCCGTCCTGCTGTAGTGAGTTCTCCTTAGAAGCTTGGTCTTCCTTGGTCGGTCCAGATCTTAGATCTTAGGTGCTGTCATGTTGCTCAACATCTCAATGAACATTATGGTATCAATTGCACAAGATGACTCTTAGTCTTCTTCTTTCTTCTCCATTTCCCATGTTCTTCTGAAGTCTTCTATTCCCATGGGAAATTCTTCTTCTTCTTCTTCTTGATTCTTTTCCTCTTACTATTTAGTCTATTTTCTTCTATTTTATCTCTTCTATTGCTCCTATGCTTGATTCTTCTTCTTCTAGAACCATGAATCTCAAATATCTGGTTTTGGAACCTTTATTAAGAATAGATGATCTTGAGCTCATTGACACATTTGAAAAGTGTTGTTCCACCAAAATTCTCATGAGTAACGAATTTATGACAAAAATAAAATAAAAATTGATTAAATCAAACACCTTTGCTAGAATCATACTCATGATCTCATCCAAATATTCTTCATCTTTTAAATCTTCTCATCATTCCTCACATTCTAAATCTTATCACGATTCTTCTAAACATTATTCACATTTTTCATCTTCCAAATCTTATCATGACTCTTCTAAACATTATTTGAATTTCTCATTATCCAAGTCCTCTTCCTACACTAAGTCTTCAATTTCCTCTTCTTCACGATCTCATTCTTCTTCTACTTCTTCAAAGAGTCTTACTTCTCTTTACAAAACATACCATAATGAGCAACGTGATAGTCCTTATGATACCTCTTCCACGAAGAGTGACACACCCACCTATGATGACTATGATGATTATGATGATGGACAATGTAGTGATACCTATGACACCTCTATTCCTAAGAGTCCTCCTAGTCGTGTCCTTGTGCTTACTGAAAATGGGTCCTCATATTGGAAAGATCGTGATGGTGATCTGTATGATTCAGATTTTGAAAGAAACTTTGATGAGTTTTGTGAACAATACCTTGATTATAATCTAGCTACTACTGTTGAGGAATATAAAATGCACCGTGCTGATTTGAAATGTAAATATTATAATAATCCTTCCTCTAAGAACATTCATGCTGAAAATAAAGATGACACTCTCAAGCAAGATCATGTTAGTGTTGAACCTTTGTCTTGTGATGGTTCCCTTCCATCCCCTACTTCCTTTGATACTCATACATCTCCTAGAGTTGCCAAGTCTTCTACAAATCCTCCATTTCACTGAAGTTCTAATACTTTTCATGCTATTCTCTATAGTTATCCTCAAGGGCTACCTCTTAAAGAAACTCAAGCTAACGTTCACTTGGCTGCAAATACTTTCAATAATGCTAAATAGCCTAAGCCTTTATGTGATATAATGCTTACTTCAGCTAATCCTTCACCATCTCTTCCAAAGTCTTCCATACAATCCCAACCTGCTTCCTTGTCCTTAGAAGTGGATCCATGTCAAGAGGACTCTAAAAATGATAAAGAAAAGAACATAAAGAAAGATCAAGATCAAGAATCCTCTATGTCATCAAATTTTTTTCATGATGTCTCTTATCCATTTTATGGTTCTTTTGATCCTCTACGCCCTTCCTCATTCATTCCACCATGTCTTAAGTCTTCTCCTAAGCAAGATCAAGCTACTACTTACACTATTGAGCTTATTGACAATCAAAATAACCTTACTACACTTGCACTTTCCAAAGATGATACTTCCACTAAGGTTATTAAAAATGGTGCTTTTACTTTTTATGTTAAGCTTATTGAAAATCAACAAAAAAATGATACGCTTATGCTATCCAAAGATCCTTGTCAAGATCAAAGTCTTTCATCTTCTTGTTCTACCACTCCATGTTCACTTCCACTTTCTACTCTTCCTAAGTCTTCGCAAGCTTTGAACGATCATGTCAATGAAGGTGCTCCTATTCAAGATGTGTGCAATCTTGTTGAAAATTTTAATGCTCACTCTAAAGATGTTGATATCCTTGTTTGTGATATAGATGCTGATGAACTTATTGATTATCCTTTTGCATCTTCCACTTCCATCCTTGGACCTCTTCCACCACTACCAAGAGCTTCGCGTCTTCCTTCCATATTGGGTCCTTATGTCCCTTCACTTTCCCCTCCTAATGCTCCTAATTTGTCATCCATCTTGGGTCCTTACGTCCCTCCATCTCCTATCTTTCCTCAAGATCAACATAGATACATACCCTTGAATCCTTTTCATTCATCCATCCATCTAAACTAGTCATATCCTACTCCTTCCACAAGTCCCAAGTCTTTTGGAAGTAACTTGAATGTTTAATACATGAAAAAGAAGCAATACAAGAATCCATAAAAAAAAGATCACCATGTCTCCTCTAATCGACGTGGAGGCATAAAGTCAAAAGAGATATCTAAGAAGAAAACTACAAGACAATTATGGGTTCTAAAATCCATCATTGAAGATATTCTCTCTAAATCATCAAAAAGAAATGAAAAGCCTAAGGCTATATGAATTTTAAAATCTCTCTTGAAAGAGTATGATGTTGAGTAAAAAGTGAAGTTGACATTCAAGTTTCCAAAAGCTTCCACTTCATCTTCTTCCAAAAACATTCTTCCATTCCATGCACCTAAACCGCAACCTCTACTAAACATTCACCATATTCCTTCACAAATTCCTTCATTCAGGTTTCTTCCACCCTCTCACCACCCTTCAAGGTGTGTGTTGATGTTGATTTTTCTTTGCTTTCCATCTACCCTTTCACAATCCTTCCATTCATTATCCTTCTACCTTCTATCCTTTTTCCTCATTTGCCTATTCCTCCTATCTTCCAACCTCACTCGCTTTACATAAAACTTTATCCTCCATTTTTCTCTTCCATCTTCCTTTCCCTATCAACATCTTTGAGCATATCATTTTGAATCCTTTGCATATCATGGTTTATTCTTTCAAGGAGAATTATCTAAAAAGCTTGCCTTCTTCCAAAAATAAAATTCAAAAAAATAGAAAAATCAAAAAATTAAAAAAAAATTAAAAAAAATTAAAAATGTGCCTTGGTGAAAACTTGGAAACAGGTGCCTTGGTAGCAAAAGTAAAGAGAAATAAATTTGTCCTATGGTGAAAACCACTCCCTTGTGGCACCTTGGATAAGTACCATGATGAAAACCTAGCAATCAGGCATCATGTGTAGTTCTTCTACATGTTTCAATCATTCTGTCTTCTCTCTTTGATCTTGACAATGTTGGCCTATACACGAATATTTGGCTATCTTGTGAGCTATCTTACGATGATCTTTCTTTCATTCCATTCATGTTTAGCCTTCATATTTATTTTCCTCCATTCATTCTAGCCTTTTCCTATCCTTTTCCCCTTTGTTCTTGATCTAATAAAAAGAGTAAAACAAGATGCTATGGAGTCTCTTAACATGTTTACTCCTTTGGATTGCATCCTTTCCTTCTTTTGCATTACACTTTTATGACTTATCATATGTTAGCCTTTCATTTCTTGTCCAAATGTGCTTTACATGACAATTATTTTCCCTAGCTTCGGTACTCTTGAGGAGTTTGACATTGAGGATTTCTTCCTTCCATTCACCTTCATTCTCCTTTCCTCCATCTCATTCACCAGCTTGCTCATCCATCTTGTCCCTCACCTTGCCACATTTTGGGACTGCACGATGTGATCTTGCTTAAAGAGTTTGATGCTCATTCTGTCTGGGGGCATCCTTTGTACATATTTATTGATCCTAAAAAAATACTAAAAAAATTGATATATGATGCTGAAAAAAATTCTAAAAAGCATAAAAAGTCTTGAAAAAAATACAAAAAAATCAAAAAATGCAACAAATTCAAAAAAAAAAGGAAAAGTGCCTTGGTGAAAACCTGAAAACAGGCGCCTTGGTAGCAAAAATACAAAAAAATTGAAAAATCAAAAAATCTCCAAGTGGTGAAAACCTGGAAACAGGCGCTACTTGAGGCCTTTACACCCTTGTCTTTTAGGATGCACTCTTGACACTGAACCTTTCTCCATCATGTCTTGACCTTATTTGGCATGGTCTAGAATTGGTCTTTGTCTTTGTCTAGGGGGCATACCTGTTAGCATAAGTCCTTTAGGTGCATTTGCCTCTTGGGGCATTTCACAATAGGTGTTTTTCAACACCACTCCAACAGTGTTTCTCAACACTACCCACCAGTCTAGTATGATGCAATATTTCTCATTGGTAGATGTGATAACTAGAGTCTGACTCTATAACCAACACACACGCACTTAAACAATCAATTCATTTGAGATATGTTGACTTTATTTTTCTTTGTGTGCTATCTATGAGGATTTCTTTGATGAGTGGTCTCTCCCTAAGAAGTTTTCGATGATGCATAGCTAGAAGACTAAGGCTATGAGAACATGTTTTCTTTCTTTATCTACTTATGGGTATATTTTTTTGAACATAACTGTCATGAGCATTTATGCTAGTCTTACTTGACACTATGGATTGACAAGGTATTATCCTTGACTATTTTGCGAGTGAATGCTTCTAGTTATCCTGACTTTCATGTGTCTTGATACAAGCATAATCTTGCCATATCAAACTTAGGTAATCTCACTGCATTAGTCATCTTGACCTCCATGTCTTTGATGCCTAGGTGGGATTTCCATATTTCTATCTGATAAAGATCATATTCATATCCACATAGTTATGCTAGTGTGCATTGTATGATCTTACGATGCTACCGATAATGCTCGATGATGATAGTTAGATGTTTATAAGCGTTGTGACCTTGCAAGTCAACCACTTTCATAGTAGCTTGCATTCTTAGGTTCATCATAGTTTAATTTTTGCATCTTGCATATGGAGAGAGCTCTCCTTTTTATCATCTACGGACTAGTTAGTCAACTATGCTCATTTTCTGATTCTTCTTGATCATATCTTTCATTTTTGGTTTTTCATATCACATCATTTTCTATCCATTTTCAAACTCAAAATTGAAATCTGAGTCGCGTTTCCAAGTTTTCTCATTCTTCTACACAATTGACTGACCTTTTGAGGCATAATTCTTTGATCTTTGATGGAATTTCTTCTTTTCCATGTCTTCCAAACTTCTAGTCTTTCATTCACCCCTTTCGCTTCCTCTCTCTAAGGTTTGACTTAATCTTTATCCTATATCTTTTTCAGTCAAACCTTGTCAACCTGGGGCATATCTTCACTATTTGATGGTTATCCTATCATGCTCCATCCTTTGATTATGATTTATTGTGACTTGATCAGGTTTATCAATTTTTTGTTCTCCTCTATCTGATTTCAATTTCGATTCCAAGGGGGCAGTACCTATCAGCTTTAATCTTTGATTCAGCTTTATCATTCAGATCAGCTTGAGATTCTTATTTTTAGACTTGATTATCACCTAGCAGTGATGGTGGTGATTTTGTCTTTTGATTTTTATCTCCTATTTTTTAGATTTGATTATTGCCTAGCAGCGACGGTGATAGTTTTGTCTAAGGCTTGATTTGCACTTAGCAGCGACGGTGTTGGTCTTGTCTTTCAGCTTTTTATTTATCTTTGTCCTGATGTGTTCCCAAAATGAACACACATCTGAGTTGTTTTGTGATCCCAAATCAATCTCACATTTCAATTCTTCTTTGACTGCATGTGTTCCCAAAATGATCACACATTAGTCAAAGAGGGGCAAATGTATGCACCCTAGAATGGTCGCCTAGACCTTGGGCCCCATTTCTGCAATTTCTCAAATCCCTGAATCAATATTTTCAAATATCAACAATATCAATTATATCAATTTCCTTGATCAAATCATAATCAATTCAATATTTCCTAAGGTTTGAGCCTTATTTAATTTAAAAGAGAAAAAAATTTAAAATCTTATTTAATTAAGAGAACATGCTCCATTTTAATTAATTAAAAATATCTTTTAATTAAATAATAAAATCACTTTATCCTAAGTCTTTATTTATTTAAAAAGAATTTCCTCCCCTTTTATTTAAATAAAAAATCCCCACTTTTCTTCTTATCCTATGTTGCACAAATAAAGCATTATTCTTATTTTATAAAAAAAAAAAAAGTACTTTTTGTCTCATATGGACACTAAAGTCAACTCTAATTTTCTTATTGGAGGATATTTGTGCACAAGGATCAAGTTTCTATTTTTTTTCTCCATCGTTGATTAAGTCTTTTGCCTCTTAATCTCGATCGTCCATTGATTCTCATTCTCTATAAAAGAAGAGCTCTCTTCCTCATTTTCATATCTTAGGTTTTTATGCTAATGTTATGCTGCAGATTTTCTAGGTCATTTGGAGCTCTTTGAAGACATTCTTGCATTCAAGCTTTGAAGACATTGTTGTTGCATTTCATTTAGCTTATTTTCTTACATCATAGTTGCATCATAATGACATTTTTAGTATAGATTTCCTTTATGCAATAGATTAATCTCACATAGCTTAATAGGAGAATTTGTAACACTTGTATTTTCCTTTCATAACACAGCGTGCATCTTTCATTCTCATAGATTAGTTTACATTGCATTGCATCCATATTGATTTCATTGGAGATATTGGTATTGTTTCCCTTGTCTTTGATTTGGAATCTCTCATTGTGTGGTTGACTAGCAAGGTCATGAGTTTATAGCTCTAGCTAAGAGCAATTTTACAAATCTTGCAACTCCATGCATAAAGAGCTATGAATTGTTTTGTGAGGGCTCATTGTTGAGTTTTCTTTCATATAAAGATTCATAGAAGTATGGTCACATTTTCACCATACAAACCCTACATCCAAGAGTATAGATAATCGTGAAAAGAATATGTCACTCATGGAAAAAGATCTTCAAATGAAAGAGATCTTATCAACAAGACCCCCACCAAAGAGGAGAGTTTTAGATAAAATATCATCTTTCAAAGGTGGGAACAAAGATTCAATCATCAAGCCCCTTGTAAACAAGAGGAAGAGGAATCTTTGTAATGAGAGAAATAACTCTAACATCAAAGCAAGGGTGAGAGTTTATAAAGAACATAATTTCCAACATAGATAAGAAGTGACAACCTAGGACAACAACTTCTCATATAAGAAGATTATCCATAGTCAAAACATCTATCAATATGATGAAATAATATTGCAATATAAACAAATACCACTAAACTAAGGAAAGTAGTTCCCTAGATAAAAAGAGAGAAGGGAGAAAGAACCTTGCCCCCCTCGGATGAAAGGCAAGGGATATCTTTGAAAAACACGTCCTAGAAAAGATATCTTGGATAAAATATGGATGGGGTCCTAGAATAATGGTTTGCACATAAAAGAGACCCCAAAATGAATATTTTATACTTACATTTGAATTGTATTGATATGGAAAGTAAATCTAAATGACTAATGTTGAAATGAAGAGATAAAGGTACTTACCTCTGAAAAACACCTGCTAAAAACCCTGTCAAACAGTCTCAGAAATTGTTGATTTCCACAAACTTGAATCAAAATTGTGAGATCTACAAAACCCATAAATCTTTTCCAATTCTAAGGGAGGTCAAGTTTGACCCTCATAAAAGGTCAAATACTACATTTTTATTTTGAAGGTCAATTCTGATTCTGTTCGCAAATCCCAGAAGTTTGCCGAAAAGGGTACCCAAATTCACTCTAAGATTTGAAATCTCGTACCTGTACGTACAAGAAAAAGAGGTTTTTTGTCATTTTTTTGAGGGGTTTTCCTTGGTCAAACCCCGGTTTGGAATCAACCTTAATATCGAAATTGAAATAAGAATGCTAGCAAGTAGTAGAAGTAGATCTAACAATGAAGCTATGACATTCAATAGATATTCAATTGTATTTGAAATGTAATCAAATATGTTAATATGAAAGCTTGAACATGTAAATCAAACCTCTATGATTGTATGCTTTGAATCCACTTTGAGAGAAAAATGAATAGATCTTGAAGATGAACAAAGGATCTTGAAGGAAGATCACACCATCATGATGGCTAGATCTAGGGTTTGGAATGATGAATCTTGAATGCTTGAATCAAATCTCTTCAATGGCTTGAATGCTTGAATCCTTGATCTTCAATGGAGAACTTGGATGGAGAAGAGAACTTGAATTCTTGAATGGAATGCTTGATTGATCACCTTGAGAAAATCTTGAGAGCTTGAACATGAAGTTTCTTGAAGATGAGATGTGAAAATGAGAGAGGAAGGTCTCCTTTTATAGTGATCTAGGGCACAATCTTCTAGAGGGGCCACCTTGGGGAGTTAAATTCTAATTAGGTCCTAACCTTTAGAAAATATACCTATATTAAATGAAATTAGAGTATTTACCATCCCAAAACCTAAAATGGCCAACTTGGAGGCGGGAAAATAAATATTCTGAAAACCCGATGCCCAGAAATCAAGGAAATTGAATTTTTGAAGGAAGGGGGAAAAATTGAGGTTGGGACTAATCTGGTCAGGGTTGAGCTCAATCCTAACCTACTCAGGTTGGAGCTCGACCCTGACCTAGTTAGGTTCGACCTCGAATCTGACCTTGGGCCCAGTTCCACTCAAAATCAAAGCAGGAGGTCCCGGGGATGCCCAAAGACCTAGAAATGATACCAGAACAGGACAGAATGCCAAGGATAAGCATAAAATCCTATGATGATTGTGATGAAGGCTAGGAGCACCTATTTCTAAGTCCTACCTAGAAAATAGAGCCATGAAAGAGGGAAATTAAAGAGAATCCTTGGGATCCTAACCCTAATTTCACCTATAATGAAGAAATCAAGTGCAGGGAAGAAGTGGAAAGTGGGGAGAAAGCCAAATACATGCAAAGATCAATTCAAGGCATCTGATATGACCCCAAACCACTTACTCAGAGGGCTAAAAACTCTTAACATGGAAGTGCTTCCATTTTAAGATGATACAAGTTAATGATTAATATTTTAAAATTGTGACAATCATTGGATTACAAGAGATGAATGGTTAGAGTTGTATTTTAGAAGTACTATGGGTTTCAAAAATCTTTTTTGAAAACTCGCTCCAAAAATGTGACACGTTGATGTGTAATTCAATGAAAATATTACGTGGTATGTTTTAGAAAGATTACGTTACCATTATAGTATAATTATAGACCATTACTTTTAACGAAAGGTTTTTAACATTACTCTTAGTAGCAGAGCTAAAAAGAACTGTTGAACCATCACCGAAGATTTTGAGACTATAATTTGTGAGAGCCTTAGTCATTCTAACTTCTATCTATCCAGATTTCAAAGTTTAATTTTGGGTAAGATATCTAGCCTGATGCATCCCGATTTTGTAATGTCAAAAATTTAGTTTAACTTATTTTGAAATTACAATTGGGGTTTTCTGTGATTTTGTTAGTAAATATCTGTGAATCTATATTTTTTCATTCTTTCAAAGAACAATGGGGAAAGCAAAAACTCAAGGCCAAGGGCAAGCAGATGGGAAAAATTTAATAGATTGCAGAAAAATAGTACAAATCCCTAATTTCACTTATGAGTATCACGATGTTTATGATCCTGTTATCAAGGTGAAATGAGAGTTATAGAAATTAAACATGCATTGTGCAGCAAGGCAACTGAGCCAAAGAGGATTTATTTTATAAAATTTAACCCAGTAATAGGTGCAAAAACTAATAAAGTTGCTTTGTGAGATGTCGGTTTGGGTTACATGCTATTACCTGAAATTTTCCCTTGCCCAGAAATTGTCTTAATTTGTGCAAAAAATTATGATGAAGAAAGAAAAGCAATTGTAAATTAAAAAAATAATGAAGAAATTTTATCAATAACCCAGGAAGAATTTCTCAGTTTGCTAGACCTAGAGTTTGACTGACAAAACTATAATGTCCATATTGACTTGGGATTGCTAGTAGAGCAATATGAGGTAGTCCCTCCAAACACAAAAGATTCATTTATAAAGGGTCTAATAGTTGCAAAGGAAAAGGCTTCATTGGGTGAGAACCATAAGCCTCCTTATGCTTTTAACATTTTTGTGCGATGGGTTCAGGATACTATATCTTCACTAGAATTTTTCCTAGGACTGGAAAACAATAGGGAAGTGGGTGCCAACATTCTTCAATTCATTTGGGATATCCATTGTGTCAATGAACCAGTAAGATATAATTTTGTTGGACACGTGGTTCAATCAATGTAAGAACAATTAGCATTGATTAAAAGGGGTAATTCTAAGACATTTAGGTTCACAACCTACTTGTGCTATCTTCTACTAGCCAAGCATGTTGCAATATTAATGAGCAACAACAACAAGCTTGAAATTCAGAGGGGGACAGGTACTCAAATATATAACTGGACACCTTATATAATAATGTATGATAATAAAAGTAATTATAGTAATTTAGTAGACTTCTTTTTGGCACCATTGTACAAAAAAATAACAAGCACTCCAATGCCCAAATTGTCTGCTTTAGGTAGGGATTGCATCCAACTTGGAAGCACAATTCAATTGGCTGACTGGTACTTAATGAAAGAATACATTGTACTAAGGTTTTATGGGTCAGAACTGCAACCCCACAAACATCCAATGCATGTGAAAGATGGGGTGTTTTTAGTAGAATATGTAATACAACTAGAGAGCACAGATAAACTCTTTGTTGGCCAATCGAAGAAAAGCATATTCCATTCCTTACCTTTCTCTATTGGAGGGTTAACATTTGAGAGAAAGGCATTCAAAGTGGAAAATTTTTTTATAGATATTTTTCAATTTGATTTAGAGTGGTACTGGAAGTAAGATCCACTCAATGTCATTCAAACAATGTTTTGTTGCTAATAAGAACTCTACAAACTTATTTCAACATGAAAGTAAACCATTGCTAGAGAAGTTGAAAAACAAGGATAGCTGGGATGACGTTACAAAAGAGATGGAGAAAGTTTCTAGTGAGGAAAAAATTTTAGTTGAACAGTTGTCATCACAAAATTATGACAACAATAAACCAAGGCATTGTACAGCCTAGGATGTCTTACAATTTCTACGAAAAAGTTACAGAGCCATCAAACATAAAAATGCCAAAGAGAATAGTAAAATCTTGTAAGGATAGAAAATGGACTAGAACGAAAATGGATGATTTTTGGAGTATGAGAAAGGATCTTGGTGAACTAAAGACTAGTGAAGATCTGGATGAAATGGACGAGGATATAGAGTTTAGAAAATTGTGGAATTTGGAGCATCCTAACATGGCATACGATAGTGAGGATGAAGATCCAGACACTAAGGATGATAATCCACTAATTGCATTTACTCTAGGGACTGGGAGTCAGAGTGGAACTAGCGAGGACCAAAAAAAAGTATATAGAAAAGGGGCAATCATTGTGGAAAAAATGGGTTATAAAGGTGGTGGTTTGGGTCCCACAGGAGAAGGTGTATGGAATATAATTGAGATAGAAAAAATTGCTTATGATCATCATGCAGGCCTTGGGTCTGGTAGTGGCATTGGTGCTAGTGGGACTAGCCAACTTATACAATAAGTTCTCTCTCTAAAGAGGGGACTAGAATCTACATAGAATGTTAGGATTAACAAGGTAGAAATAACAATTATGTGAAAATATAACCAATATCATAAAACAATAAACCACATAGAAGAGAACACAAGACACAAAGATTTAATGCAGTTCACCCAATCCCTGAGCTACATCCACCAACATGGAGTCTAATATTATTATTATCCAGTGATTACAACCTAATTACAATCCGTAATCCCTTACAACTCAATTTCATCACAAGTACTAAAATCATACATCATAATGAAATCCCTAACCCTAAGCCAATATAACAAGGCTTATGTCAGTTAACAAGTTAACCCTAATATACTTGATGAGTCAACCTAAGAAAAAGCTTGACGAGTCAACCTAGGGAAATGATTGATGTGTCAACTCAAAAAATGCTTGACAAGTTAACCCCAAAATTTTTTTACGACCAATGAAAAGTGTACAATACTTTCCTAGATAGTACTTTCCTGACCAGTCACCACAAACTAACACAGAATCCCATAGAAGAAGATAGTGTCAAGAAGCAAAATCTTTCTAGTTCTAGAACATTGACAACAATGAAATTCAATCCTAAAGAACTATTTACAGTTTAAGGTTCAACAAAACCCTCTAGAAGTTTAAATCCTCAAAGAGCATTAGTTAGATCAACAAGCATTGCAAGCTTTGCCTCTAGATCACCTTTCAAACATTCAAATCCTTCTGCAACACCAGATTTTCATTTCAAAGATTTCTATAATAAATTTGCAAAAACAAGAACCAAGAATAAGGAAATAAAGAAGACATTGCAGACTCGTGCCTTTAATGCAGCTATAGAGGAACAACCTGCATCCAACAGGTTTTTAGCAACATATGACCCAAAAAGAGACATGATGGAGTTCATGTTTGTTATTCCACCAAAAAAGATGGAAACCCACTAGAGATTCAGATAGATCCATCTGAATTTCAAGTTAGCACTCTCCAAATAGATTTTTTCAAAGTTAAAAATGTGGACAAAATCAATGTGTCAAAGTCTACAAACCAAGTGGTCTATAGTGCACTACTAAAGCTGGAAAGAGAGAAAAGCAAGCTTGAGAAAAATATAGAAAGTTACAAGCAGACATTGGCAATGAAAAAGCAAAGAGGAAAGCTTCAGAGAACAGTTTGAAAGAATTACAGAAAAAGATTAAAAAATCTACCTCTACATCAGTAGATACAAAGCAGGAACATGTGGAGGTAGTAGTGAAGGAACATGAGTAGGCATAGGCATAGCTAAAGGCAATGAGGGTAAAATTGGCAGAAATTAGTTAAAAACTAGAGGAAGAAAGAGTCAGTTTAGAAAAGTTAGTTAAAACCATGGAGAGTAATGCTACCTCCAACTGGGAAATGCAAAAGCAATTGGACTCTCAGACGGATAAAGTAAATCATTGGGAACACAAAGCAATTGAAGAGAAAGAGAAATTTGAAAAAATTGTAGAACTAAAGAAGGCCAATAATATAATTCAAACTTTAACAAATTCTAGTAATAATTTAGTGAAGATTGCAAAAGAACACATTTGGGGCCAAGTATTGGTGATGTGTAATAGCTTGTATGAGTGGTTTGAAATGCTTCAAAGTATGAGAGTATGTTATTTGAAGCTCCATAAGAACATTGAACAGAACATGGATGTTGTCAAGAAAGAAAAGGAAGCAAAAGATATTATGCAACAACTCTATAGTAAGAGTGATAGTTATCTATCAAAAAAGGGAATCAGCAATTGCCTTGATGCCTTATTAAAGGTATCAAGTACCATTCAAAAATGTGAGAAGCCAAGGGAAGCACAAGAATTGGATGACAAAGCTAAGTAGATCACAAAGATGGAACAAAGGAAAGCGAACATGGAAAGTCTTGGTTTGCCTAAGGGATTTGACACAAATAACTTCATTGGAAGAGAAAATTACAAAATAAGGTTGTAGGACAAAATAAATACTGATTTACGCTTTCTTCCTACATACATATCTCTTGATACATTCATGGATTTCATCAAACAAGGGAGAACTTTGAATGGAATTTTAGAAGCAACAGTGATGTCAAGTCACACTTCCAAATATGAATTGCTAATGAAGTTATAGGAGTGTGACTATACTATGAACCAAATTATTCTTCCATCAGAGGATGTTTGGACTGGCCTACAAAGATTGCTCTGAATTTTGAACTACTGTA
Organism: Chamaecyparis obtusa; assembly: GCA_027943335.1. Classification (NCBI taxonomy): domain Eukaryota; kingdom Viridiplantae; phylum Streptophyta; class Pinopsida; order Cupressales; family Cupressaceae; genus Chamaecyparis; species Chamaecyparis obtusa. The sequence goes on along the minus strand of BSBK01014318.1, from coordinate 17,735 downwards.
AATTGTAACATATTGCAAATGAATACAAAATAAATTGTGCTCTATCTAATTTTCATGTTTTCCAATTCAATGTATGTTGAGTTACTCTATTTTATTCAGTTATTCTTAGTTGATTTACTCTGTTATATGCTATTGGAATACAAAATTTCATTCAGGAATTTCAAATTCAAGTATGAATGATCATTTCAATGATATGATAAAAAGTTACAAACTACACTCTACAGTAATAATACTTTTTGTTCTCAAATTTTAATGATGAAACATAATACATTCTTGCTTTTCTAAAATGAACATTGAATGATAGGATATAGTAGTTAATAATTCAAAAAATACCTATTGATTGCTATTGCTAATTTAGCAAAAATTTCCTAAATTTTCCAATTCATCTCTACATCATCATCATTATCCAATTTTGGTTTTCTAGTTTCTTCATTGTTCTCTTCATTTTTCATTTGTGTCTTCTTCACTCTGACCTCCACTTCTATGACTCTCATCACCACCTGTACTTGTCCCACTCAGAGTCACTGTCAGATATTGGTTAATGGTGTTTCCCAACCCTCTTCTTTTTCATCTTTTCTTCCAAATTTCCTTTTCTTTTTTATAAGGAAAAGTATTGAAATCATACCTAGATGTGTAGACCCTCAAGCATGTTTCCAAATTCTTGTCTAGTTTGTTTCTTAGCTTTGATTTTAGGAAGCCCAAAGCACTGAAAACTCTCTCATCCTCCACTGAACCCAATATCATGGTCTGACATAGATCACCAAGCTTGAAGAACTCTAAAATTTCTTCACGCAACATTGTGCTCTATTTTAGTTTTGTCCAAAGCCTTGTTACTGAGCCCTCTTCATGTGGGTTAGTTGTTAATTGATATTGATGATTCATAGTCCTTGAAAAAGTGCATGATTGCTATCTAAGAAGACCCCCATCTAAAATTCCATTGATAGTCACTCCATTGAATTCTATAGATTTGCAAAATTCCTTTATCAAAGTCAACAACCTATTATGATAATCTTCCTTAGAGTTTAAGGACCAATATTGAGGAAACATAATTGCCATGGCTCAAGTAGTTGTTCATATGGGAATCGAGATCTTATTTTAGAGGAAACTTTATAGGCTATGTCCCTTGCATTACCTGCTATAAGTGGATGATCTTGGTAAACTCTTCCCTTGTAACTCTTGTAGCTCGCTTCTTTGGGGCACTATAGTACATTGGTATTTGAAATCCCCTTATAGAAATACATAAATCCCCATTTTCAAAGATCTTTAAATAATTATTAGGATTGTCTAAATTTGTTAGTTTCTGCCAGTGATTAAATCTTTCATTGGATAAATTTAGGTCATTTCGATAGAGACTATCGAGGGCTTGGCATGACATTTTATGCAAGCAAGCATATTCTACAATATACATGGTTCTTTGATGGTCTTTTTTCATAATGAACATCATTTCTTCTAGCATGGGAAGAAGAGATGACAAAGTCAAAAGTGTCTCTATATTGCTTAACCTCCGAAGTAGGTTGCCACATCTCTGATTTTTTGCATTGTCCTAATTTTCGTACATCAGTCCAATCAAAGATTGATATTTGGAAAAAACTCAATGCACTAGTCCATCCAAAGAGATCCATCTAGTTTCAACATCTTTAAGAAGCTTGTTTCCATTGGTAATTTCATCAGTAAAGTGCTAAAATTCCCTAAAAGGTTTGGGACTTCGACAAAAATATGAGTACAACTCTCTTACTAAATCATCAACCTTGTTTATTAAAGGAAACTTCTTCACAACTCTAAAAGAAAAATTCATCCCATGGGCCATACAGTGATTGCCAACAACGTATGGTGAACAAGAAGCCTACATCTTTGTGCAAAGACCATTCCTTTGACCTTGCATTACTAAAGCTCCATTTGCTCCAACATAGATCAACTTCTTCACTATTGTCAATTCATCCATACCTCCATATTCAATTAAATGGCTCTTTACTAATTGAAATAAATTTTTCGATATCGCATTATCCCTCAATTTTGCAACAATTAGTAGATGTGGTTGGCAGACATTATTATGTATAGTATAAACATGCATGCATACCCACGATGTATTATCTATTGTCATAACTTTGTCTATGGACAATGCAATAAAGGTTGACTCTTTTATTTTTCTCTATACATACTCTATTTCAACCTGGGCAATACAACTTGCCAATTCCCATCCACTGTTTATTGACCAATGGGTGACAGGATAGTTAGGAAGTTTTAGAAAGTGTAACAAACCACTCATTTCTGGATAGTCTGTCATTGGACGCCCTCTACTCAAAATATGGAAAACATTACTTAATTGAACAACTTTTCCGCATTCTTCTACTTCACTTGCTTTTGCAAAAATAGCATTAATAGAACCTTGAACTTCACCAGGCTTCATCTTATATTTCTAAAACAAATAATATTCCTCAACATTCCTTTTATGTTGGCATTGCTCCTTTGTTTTATATCTTACCACTTTTATTTCCTTTCCATCAATAGTTGAAGTTTTGTAAACCTTACCAACATGTTTCTCTATGGTGTCTATTTTAAGTTGCAACCGCTTTTCCTTTTTATACTTCCAACTACAAATCGTACATCTGCATTCTACTAGCGGCTCACCTACAATTGGATTGTCCACGGGTTCAATGAATGGATACTTTTCTACCCAATCAAATTTAAATCTCCTTGACATCTCCCATTGATGATCTATTTTTTCTTTTGATTTTCCTCTCCCTTTAGTGTTACTATTAATTGAACCATCATCATCACCGAAGTCGATCGCTTCATCCTGGTACTATTTGTTGACTTGAAAATCTTCTTCAAGGTCATCTTCATCAGAGATATTAGGTTCCACAACTTTGTCACCAAATTTATTAGGCTCCCCAATTTGTTCATTAGACTCCTGTATAGGTTGAGAACCTTGAAATTGTATAGGTTCCTTTGATGATGTACCTTCCTCACTTTGACCAACACTATTGTGTCTACCCATGCCAAAGTACGAAGATATATATCTACATTTTGTTGGCCTCTCTTGGACATCTCTACCTTCAATAGTCCTCTACCTGTTTAACTTTGTCTGTGACATCTCCAACAAATTAAGGCTGCAATAAAATTTTAATTGAATAAGATACTACGGACTGGTAGTCGTTCATTACCGATCATAATTTTGAGCTCAGAATCAACTAAATCTCTTGAAGTCTCCTTCTCTCTAGCATGTTTCAATAATGAAACTCATATCTCTTAAATAGACAACTACAAGTAAACCATTTTCATATCAGCCATCAGATTTTGCCTCATAATCTTCATCGTCCATTTTGGCAAAGGGGCTGATAGTTGCTTATGATAACAACTAATATTTGGCAAACCTCACATAATCGCAAATAATTGACTGGGCGAATAGGGTGGGAATTTGGGACATGATTATGTATGATGCATGGTGAATTGGGTCCTAGTGTAAATAAATTTTTCACTTGGGACAATTGGCCTTTGGCAAATGTTGATCCTTGATAAATACACCCAATTTAATCTGTGGTGAATAAGAGTAAAATAGTAAATAGAAATATTGGAAAAGAACCTGACTACCATACTAAAATTACATAAAAATAGTGGTGAGCAATCCGACCACTATATGAGAATTTTATAAAATCTGGGCAAACTGGTCAAACACTATATGAGCATTTTATTTGCCAATTGGTGAATAATCACCACTAAAAAAATCCCTAGAGAGGAAGGAGGGAGTGGGAGGGGGAAGGAGTGGAAGGGGGAAGGAATATGAGAGAGGGAGAGGGATGAGAGAGAGAGAGAGAGAGAGAGAGAGAGAGAGAGAGAGAGAGAGAGAGAGAGAGAGAGAGAGAGAGAGAGAGAGAGAGAGAGATAGAGGAGTGGGAGGGGGAAATAAGAAGAGAGGGAGGGCCGAGAGAGGGAGGGAGAGGGAATGAGAGTGGGAGGGAAATTAGGAGAGAGACAGGGGATGGAGTGAGAGGGGGAGAGGGAGTGGGAGGGGGAGTGGGAGGGGAGAGGAAGAAGGGAGTGGGAGGGGAAAGGAGTGGAATGGGGAAGGAATAAGAGAGGGGGAGAGGGACATGTGAGAGAGAGGGAGATCAAGGAGGGAGTGGGAGGGGAAGGATTAGAAAGGGGAAGGAATATGAGAGGGGGAGAGGGAAAAGAGAGAGAGAGAGAGAGAGAGAGAGAGAGAGAGAGAGAGAGAGAGAGAGAGAGAGAGAGAGAGAGAGAGAGAGAGAGAGAGAGAGGGGGAATGGGAGTGAGAGGAAAATTAGGGGAGAGAGAGGGGATGGAGTGAGAGGGTGAGAGGGAGGGGGATGGGGAGTGGGAGGGAGAGGGAGGGGAGATGAAGGAGGGAGTGGGAGGGGGGAAGGAGTGGAAGGGGGAAAGAATAAGAGAGGGGGAGAGGGATGGGTGAGAGAGAGGGAGAGGGAGTGAGAAGGAGAGGGAGTGGGAAGGGAAACTTTGAGAGAGAGAGAGAGAGAGAGAGAGAGAGAGGAGGGGGAGTGAGAGGGGGAGGGGGAGAGGGACTGAGAGGGGAAGTGAGGAGAAGTGAGAGGGAGGGAGTGAGAGGGGGAGAGGGAGTGGGAGTGGGAGGAGAAGTGAGGGGGAGGGGTGGAGTGTGTGTGTGTGTGTGTGTGTGTGTGTGTGTGAGAGAGAGAGAGAGAGAGAGAGGGAAGGGGTAGGAAGGACATGATTAGGTATACGTAAATTGATAATACCCAAGGTTTATTTAGACAAATATCAAGCTCATGGATAGCAATAGAATAAGGTTTAATTGATGAAATATCCACCTCAATTTTATACAACAAACCAATACTACACATATTAAGACCATATCCATTATCAACTAAAGTTATTTGAATAGGATTAGCATTGACAAGGAAAGAAACCATAAGGGAATCATGTTGATCTTGAATTTCTTTAGGAGGCAACTCATCTTGAGAAAACATGATTTGGGCTTTTATATTAGTCACATCCATGCATTATAATATGGAAGTTATATTAGCTTGTATATAAGAGATGGAGAAGTCATGTTTCTCAAGGCTTTTTTTAATGCTTCATTATATGTAAGTGAATTTTGAAGAACTTTCAAAGACATATCTTGGAAGGAGTAGCATAGAGTTGTTCTACTAAATCATACTCCTTTCCAATATTTTGAGGAAGATGGGGTATACGAGGAAGCATTGGTTGAGAAGTAGGAAGAGATGGAAGAACAACCAAACTAGTAGGTTTTCAATTGTTTCTTGAGTTATAAGTGTGATCAACCACATTAGAATTAGGTTTTTGATCACCTTTTACAACAATAATTTGTTTATTTGAGTGGGAAGGGTATCTTGATGAACATGAACAATGACATTAGGTTTTTCAATACCCCAAAAATTGACAACATTGACTTAATCAAGATCTTGATTGTTTAAATTTTTATCACTTGAAGCGAGACCATCAAGAAAAAAAGTAATGATATTATCCTCTTCTTCTAAGGTATCCTCATAAGTAAGACAATGTTCAGAATAGGCATTAGGGACCTCTGCCAATGCTTCATCTCTAAAAGGGATGTCAAATAAAGGTAAGGTGATATTAAGAATGGTTTCTATAATTTCCTCCTCTTGCTCCAAAATATCCTCATAAAGGGGAGCATCTTAAGAGAATGGTCATCATTCATTAAGGATTCATTGGTAGAGGGAAAATCATTAAGATGAATAGAAGTAAAGTATCCTCAAGGGAATGAACAATCATATCAATTTCTTCTACTATAATGTCTTTATCTATCATCAAGGTACCCTCATGGGGGAGATGCATATCAAGAGAACAATCGACATTGTCTTCTAATGGTTCATCCCAAATAGGGGGATTATTGAGAAAAGGATTATTACCTTACCTTAATATGCCCTAATGAGAAGGAGGGTCCTTAGGAGATAAAAATGAAATTAAAATTATAGAAAATATTCATGATGAACAAACCAACATGACATGTGAAAATGTATGAAACTATATGTATATTTTTCCAATGCAAGTGCATAAACAAGAAATGAAAGGATCTATATGAAATGTAATGATTACTAACTAATGCATGAAATGAATATTTTTTTTGTTTGTATTTCTCTAACTGAAATGAGAGACAACAATATGAAATGTAATTATTACTAATTAATGCATGAAATGAATATTTTTTTTGTTTGTATTGCTCTAAATGAAATGAGAGACAACAATATGATTTTTTTATGCTCATTTTTTTTTTGAAAATGAATGCATAAAATGAGACAATGTAATACATACAAATAAGATCTAAGAAACAAATCAAAATTGAAAATGTTATGATTCAAGTTCACCAAAATGTACAATAGAAAAATCAAAGCAATGAAAATAGTTTAGATCACCTCTCCTTTCCAATATTTCACATTTGGAAGGAAAATGCCCACAAAATACTCATGAGGTGACTCAAGCGCTAAATGGGGACAATGGTTCCTTATCTAAATGTGTAATTCTTAAATGGAAAAGGATATTAAATATAGAAATACAGATTAAGAAATATATAGATGAATCAAGAAATGGAATAGGAAATAAGAAACTTTAGATCTAAATAAGTAACAAATGGAAATCCAAAAACATTTGTAACATTTTTTTGAGATTTTGACGCTATAACATGCATTCCTATCAAAATTTAGCCTATTTTTTATGGTATAGGTCAACTAGCTCAACCTGTACTTGAGTATAGGTTAGTTGGCTTGATTTATAACTAGATTTTCTGCTTGAAAAATTTAGGATCACTCTCAATGTTCCCAATCTTCCCAGAAAATATCTAATAGCTCTATAGCATGTTCTTTCATGCAAAAAGATAGGGAAGAAGGTTGGTAAAATAGGTTTACCTTGGTCAAACCCCTATTTAGGCATCAAGCTTTAAAATATAATGAGACTGCATAAAGGAAAGATGAAATAGGAGCTATATCTGAATTGAGAACTACCTCATGCTTGATGATGCAATGATTCTTTAGAAATGATCACAAATGTTAATGCAATATCTTGGACTCCATAAAAACCCAAAAGGAAATCATGAAAGATAAGCCTTGTGAAATAGGTGTTATAGTTTTCCATAATGCTTGATGATGAAGGAGAATACTTTGAATACTTACAGACTAAGATGCTTGAAGACCTTGAGAATACTTGGATGCAAATTTATTGATTTCTTGATCATTAATGATTAAGGATAGTAATAGATACCAAAATGTGCAGATATAGGGTTTTTTATATACTTCACAATATCTCAGGAGTTAAAAATCATTAAGGTTGATTGTGATTCCAAATCCTTGTTGAATTGCCAAGACATGGACCCAATTTAAATGTGGGCCCAAAATGCAAGGTATAGATAAGCTAGGTTGACCTATACCACCTATTTTAGGGCCAAACTATAAATGTGGTTCCATACACTTAGTGCATACATGAAAAGATCTGATAGTCAATTTAGAGGTTGAGATATAATGTAAATGCCTTAAGTGGTGATATAGGACGTAGGTAATGAAATTAATTATGGGATTGGAGAAAAATAGAGGAGAAAACTTATAAATAAGGTCTTACCTTAGTTTTTGAAGAAATTAAATTAGCACAAGACTTATAATATTAATTTAAAGGCCTAGTGGGTGCTAGTAGAGTGCAAAACCAATGTAGAAACCCATACATACTAAATTGGGCTAAGATGAGCATCTAATTATAGATGTTAACTTTTTAGGATTATAGAATGTGTATGTATTTTATTTTGTATGTGTGTGTGTGTGATATGGAGAATGGTTATCAACGGTAGATTCCCACTTCCCATATACATTGCAATACAAAACCCACCCTTATGCCAGATCTATTTAGCACAACCCAAAAGGATGAAGGGGTGCTAATGCATGATCTAGAAAATGGGTGATTTTGGGGTATTCCTTGTATGAAAAAAAAAATTATGTATATGTTAGGTTTAAAGTACTTATGAAATGATAAAGGATATGATAACTAGAAAAGTATGATATCATATCTAATGTATTAAAGTAAATTCTCAAGGAAAATAAGAAGAATGAACTCACCTTAAGAGCTAGAAGAGGATAAGTGAACTTAAGATTGATAATTGATTGTAAAATACCTGTCAGAATTGGGAACCATTCTAGATCTGGAACTCTAAGACTTGTAACTCTTGACAATGAAATTTGCAGACCCTTGGGACAATTTTGACCCAAGTTGGCCTAGTCCCAAAAAGTTAGCTTGGTCATGGAAGGGTAAAAACTAATAAAATCTATAGAGGATCAATCCCTAGTTCTAAAACCCTAAAAATATGATTTGCAACTTCACCACATGTTCTTTCACACAAGAAGAAAAGGGAAAGTTGTTGTGGAAAGGGGCTTGCCTTGGACAATCCCTTGTATAAGAATTAACCTTGAAAGGAAATAATAAATGCATGTAAAATAAGACAAATGTAAGTATTCAAAATGTGTTGTAGAATCAAGGATGTCCTCACAAGTGAAATTGATCTACACTTTCCAAATTCTTGATCTTGAATGAACATATGCTTGATCACTTCAATGGAGAAGAAGAGGAAAACATATGGATGTGGATCTTCTTTCTTGCTTTGATAATTCCTCTATTTAGGCACTTGGAGATATTGATTTGGGAGCGTTAGATTCAAATTTGTTAGGAATGGGAACACTGAGAGGGGGGGGGGGGGGTGAATCAGTGTTCACTGAACTTTAAATTTTCCATTTAATCTTTATGCTTAACTTAAATGCTTAAGTACGGAATTAAACATTCACATAAAACATGAAACATAAGAATAACACATGACACCAATATGGTTACGGGGAAACCCAAATAGGTAAAAACCCCAGTGGGAATTGACACCCACTAATATTCTGTACTAGTATTTTGTGATCCTTGCTAGAAGATCCTTTACCCTGTTAGGAGTAGCTTTACAATGCTTTTAGTATAGTAGACCTGGTTAAGGGTCAGACCCTATTAGGAGTCTTTTACAATGATCCCTATTAGGGGAGTGGACTCAATGTCCTAGAGCTCACTACTCAAATGATGAAGGCTACAACCTTTTGTTATCAGATTCACACTATATCTATTGGGTGAACTATCACTGTGACATTGCTTATCAAATCAGTTCCTTGGTGCACTCATGCTTTGACCTCTAGAAAAGATCTAATACATCATATGCTATCTTTTCATACCTCTTCTCTTCTTATCACAACTCTATTACAACTTCCATACTAATTACAATGGGTGCATCTTATATTTATACACTCATATAAACAAAACAATTAGGTCAGCCCTATAACTAATTACAAACAATGCTTCCAAGTGAATTGGCTTAAGCATGCTTACAATTATACATGTACATATGTCAGAAACCTAAATATAATGGGTGCATATCCTCTACAACATTACATTATAATCACAAACCAAAATAGTCACTATCAGCTCCATGCTCTATTCACTGCTGGCACACATTGGCTGTGCATCTTCAACTGACTATAACTTCCACATCTTTGCATATCTACTTATGCACTCTTATACTAAGCATAAGTATAGTCTAAAAACCTTAACTTCTAGGGCATACCTTAATTCATCTGTACACATGTGAGTTGATGCTCTGAGTCTCTAGTGCTTTGTATGCTATCTAGTCTTCACTAATTAATTGAATTCTGATCTCTACACTTAGTGCGCTGACGCCAAACTGCTATATGACTTTGTTTCCATAATGAAAACATTATCTATAGTCATATACTTTATTATAGACAACTTGCCAACAATCTCCCCCTTTGTCATTGATGGAAACAAAGGAATATGGCCAAGTTTCTAACTATCCCTTTACACAAAACATTTTGTCTTCTATACATCTTTATACATAGGCTTACATCTCCCTATACATCTTATATACTCCATATTCTATACAACCCCCCCTTTTACATTAATGAAAAGGTGCATCAAAAACTTTATCTACATACACTTACTGAGGGAAAACATATGGATATGCAATCTTGAGTTTCTAGATCTCCTTCTTTCAAAAGGTTATCAAAGAATTGACTATCTGTAGATGGGTGCATAATGCATATTGAAGCTTCTCCATCTTCTCCAATTCTGTTATTGGACCTTGATCATAGGTTATCATGGTCACATCAATCTCCTTTATGTTCTAACTAAGAATGTCTAGTGAGGGCACACGAGCAGTCCTCAACTGAGTCTGTCTGGACCTTATCTTCTCCATTACTTTCTTTGCCTTCTCAATTATGTCTAACTAACCTTGATAGACATTGATGCACATGTTCACATCAGTAGATGTGTCTAGCACTGAATTATTCATCTTTTCAATCATTGTCTCTACATCTTTGATCTTCTTAAGATGGGCATTAGTGAACTTATCCTAATCCATGGATTCTACAATGAGTTTCCTTCCTTGATCTACAAACTCCTTCAATGATGCCTGACTAGATTTAAGAGAGTTCAAGTCTAGTGCAAAATTACTCATCAGCTCATTAAGTCTCTTCTTTAAATACTTCTCTTCTAACATTATGGCCGTAGATTCTTCTAGGCTTGAAAAATTCACCTTGAACTGTGAGATGACTATGCTCATATCATCAACCAAATGTACTTTTACTACTTTCTTGTCTTCTAATAGAAAACTATTCAAAATTATTTACTGCTTCTACCAGGAGAGGATTTCTCATTACTTGCTTCTTCTTAGCCTTCTCCATAGCTAGGATGTTGAACTTAATTAGGCCTTCTTCCTTCCAAGAATCCAAACTGCCAGTGTCTGGTGTTAGACTTGACAACAATGCTAAGGAGGGAGTGATGGGAGTGCTATCCATCACCTCTTGTTTCACCTTGAACATTTCAATAGAAGTTTTTTTTTCTTTCTCCTTTACTTCTTCTTTCTCTTCTTCTCCTTTCTCATCAGAAATGTCTTCTATGATTGCTTCTTCTTGTTGAGTGGGAGGGGTACTACTACATAGATTTCTAGTTCCTCAGTATTGACAAATGCTTCCTCAAACTTGTCCAAGTCCTTATCAGTAGCCACCATGGCTATTTCCACGTTATCTATGATAACTTTTCTATCTTTAGGTGATTCTTTCCTGGGTGCAGACTGATCTACTTCTGTTTGAGCTTCTTCTATGGGCACTGAGTCCTGAGGACCTATCAATGGTGCATAGGAGGTCTTTGCTACTTTTCCTTTCTTATTTGATGCATGAGTGATGGGCACAATACGTGTTTTGATTTATTGTTCTAACAACACCTTCTCAAATTATTTTTCTATTCTTTGTTATCATCTCATAGTCCTTGTTCATGATATGAAGAGTTCTTATCTTTTTTCTTAGGTGCGGCTTCACCAATTTCAATATTAGTGCTTCTTTATTTTTAGAACATATAGACAGAATATCATGTAACACTTTTTCTCTTATCCTAATATCCTCTTCATTTTCTTGTCTCTTTAGATGTTTCTAAAACATTCCACACTTTGTCAGGAATAGAGGTCTACATTTCAAGAACTATTTTCTTGAACTTGATCATATGTTTGATAATCATATTGTGAATTTTTTATTTATCAATCTCACTATATGATTCATAGTGTTTCCCTACTTGATCAATTCTTCCCTCATCAACAATTGTTGTTTGCAAAACTTTAAGGCTAGGCCTGAATCCTACCTTGGGAGGTGCTTGAGTGTTTCTCTTGGTCCTTGTAGCATGCAAGGATGGATGACTGGTGCTGGTTTCTTTCTTCCTCTTGGCAATAGGCTTATACTCTGGTGGACCAATAGGATCACTGATTTCTATGGGCGCAGAAGGAGTATTGTCTTCTTTATCCTTCTGACTATCATCTTTCTCTACTTTTATTTTCTTCATCTTAGGATCTTCTTGTTCTTGTTCTATTGCACTCTTTAATTCAAGGGAAATCTTTTCTTCCCTTGCCTTGTCAAGGTCTTCTTGGGATACACCATGTATTCTTAGGATTTCAAATGTCATCTTAGAAACTTTTCTTTTTGGTGTAGCACTGTTCAGTTTGGCATCCAATTTCTCTAGTCTTCTCTTCATAGGTTCCCCACCTAGGTTCATTGTCATCTTAGGGGCTGATAGCAATACTATGCATAAGCTTCAAGAACTTGTTTCTCAACCTCATACCCAATCGGATGAATCCACTTAGTTCTAGGCTCAACAGCTTCCATACAAGTAGTATCAATCTCTACCATGAAGCATATTGTATCTTTACACTTCTCCATAATACTCTCAAGAATTTTGTACCTCATCTGCATCCTTGCTCTGAAGGTCTTCAATTCCAAAGTAATGAAATTTATAAGTGTGCTTTCTGTGGATGCCTTGTATGATATCTGAGACATGGTAGGAATGGACTTATCTAGATATAAGTCATATACTTTACCAACTATATGAGGTACATGATAAGGGACCCAAACCTGAATACCTTAGTCTTTTCATGTTTGATAGCTCTCATGTTGTCTATCAAATATGCATGCAAGATCTCACACAAGTTGAATTATCCATCTTCTTGCACAAGACGGATGGCTACTAGAATAGTGCCCACAAACACACTATTCACCCTGCTAGTATGATGAAACCTATAACCAAGTATCATTGACATCAGCTTAATGTCTAGTTTCTCTATGGGCTCAATGGTCATGCCATGCTTATCACTCCTAGATTTTTGTACTTGCTCCATCATTTTCCTGACATCCTTACCTACTGGAAGGATGAGGCTTGTCTTAGAGAGGCTTGTCATCTCATGAATCAAGTCTCCTATGATTCTTATAGGTACATATCCAATCCAAAAAAAATCATCATGGATTCTGCTCAACAATATCTGTATCCATTCTTCCTCATAGAACTCACATGCCGTAGCATATTCAACAATGGGGTGATCATTCCATTTAGTGTATTCATCTTTGAATGTTTTATTTGGTTTCAACATTGTGTCCATGTGCACCCTTAACCTATCAACTCCAATAGGTTCCTTCTTACAATAGATGTAAGCCCTTATGTCTTCTACATGCATGATGCCCATTGGTGTGTGGGAAAATGCTCCTCTAAATAATCTAGGGTTGATTTAAAAGGGTCCCTCTTGAAAGCATACCGCTTCTTCTCAGCAACATCAAAAATAATAGGAGTGGCCATGACTTACTTGATATTCTCTTTCCAAATGATCTCTGAGATGTTCTGATGGCTTCCAAATTGGTGCAACATGCTAGGGTTTCTGCACCTAATCAAATGCACTACAAATACTGATAACTCAATCTTCAAATCTTCACAAGAACTTTCAAGGCTCAATCTTCTCTCTAATCACTCTAAATATGAATGCAATGAGTGAACACACAACTTTTTGTGTACTTAAAGAAATAATTTTGTCATTAATGCAACTTGCATAAACCAGGCTGTCACTTCAACTTTTCAAACTTGATCTCTACTTACAATCAGCATGTGTGCTCTTGCACAAAGGTTCCTACATGCTGCAAAAGCTTACATCCAAAGGTGCATACTCTAAAGATGAGTATACCAGCCATGCAGGGGTCTAGACCTAAATTAGCTCCCCCTATGACCCTGAGGTCCATTCATGTAGATGTAGAGGGTGTGTCCACTGGGGATGCATCCAATACATTCTTATCAACATTATCCTTCTTTCCTTCTAACCAAATCAAGCTTGCATCATCTGAGGCCTTCACAAACTTGAATTCTACTTCAGGATCCAATACTGGTTCTTTGATCTTTTTAGGCCTTTCCTGACCTTGCATCCTTGATCTACAAAACTTTAAGATATGTCCAGCTTGTTATAGGTGTGACAAATCACTGGAGGTCTATTATTCCTTGGCAGATTGACATGAGTCACCATTTTACATGTTCTGGCTGAGTGACCATTGTAGTTACATATCTGACATGTAATATTCTAAGAACTTCTCACATTGGTTGATTTTGATTTCTTTGATCATGCTGAATCCTATTCTTCTTACTAGTCTTGCAATTTATTGCTCTATGGCCAAATCTATTACATGAATAACAATAACCATTAAAAGGTTTTACCTCTGTACAGTTCCTTGCAATGTGTCCAGACTTGTTACATGCAAAACAAGTGCATTCTCCTAGCTTGCACTCATTCTTATGAGTTTCACCATTGTCTTTGGTTTGATCTTCAGTCTTCTCAATATTGGTAGTGTTCATCTGTGTGTCCTTTCTTGCTCACATGTTGTCAATCTATTTTTGTGCTTCATTGTATCCAATACAACTGGTGTCTCCCTTTGCTCTTCTTGCATACAACTAAGATTCTATTAGATAAGAACTGGTGTGTCATTTTTCAATATGATTCTTTGCTTCTTTCAATTTAGATTCCAAGATTTCCTTAATGTTCCTTAGCTCCAAGATTTCCAAGTTAGCTTCCTTTAGTTCTTCATTGAGTTGAAGGTTCTCCTTGACTTGTTAATTGTAGACATCTTGATTGTTCATTAGTTTGTCATCAAAATCTTCAAGTTGACTAAAAGAGATGCATTTTCTTCATTCAACTTCTTGATTTTATCTTCAATATCACTATTAGAACATCCTTTCAAATCCTTTCTTAGTCTTTTGATAACTAATTGAGCATCACTGACTTTTTCTTTTAGTTCTTCAATTCTATTTTGAATTGTCTAAGTCTTCAAGAGAAACTTCAAGATTCTTCTTCAGATGTTTCATTTCTGTCTTGTCCATGATCTCCTCAAGTGGTTAAACTTCTATGCTGAGGACCAGAGCTCTGATACCAATTGTTAGGAACGGGAACACTGAGAGGGGGGGTGATTTAGTGTTCACTGAACTTTAAATTTTCCTTTTAATCTTTATGCTTAACTTAAATTCTTAAGTACTAAATTAAACATTCACATAAAACATGAAACATAAGAATAAAAAATGACACCAATATGGTTATGCGGAAACCCAAATAGGTAAAAACCCTGATGGGAATTGACACCCACTAATATTTTGCACTAGTGTTTTGTGATCCTTGCTAGAAGATCCTTTACCCTGTTAGGAGTAGCTTTACAATGCTTTTAGTACAGTAGACCTGGTTAAGGGTCAGACCCTATTAGGAGTCTTTTACAATGATCCCTATTAGGGGAGTGGACTCATTGTCCCAAAGCTCACTGCTCAAATGATGAAGGCTACAACCTTCTGCTATCAGATACACACTATATCTACTAGGTGAACTATCACTATGACACTGCTTGTCAGATCAGTTCCTTGGTGCGCTCATGCTTTGACCTCTAGCAAAGCTCTAATACATCATATGTTGTCTTTGCATACCTCTTCTCTTCTTATCACAACTCTATTACAACTTCTATACTAATTACAATGGGCGCATCTTATATTTATACACTCATACAAATAAAACAATTAGGTCAAACCTATAGCTAATTACAAAAAATGCTTCCAAGTGAATTGGCTTAAGCATTCTTACAATTATACATGTACATTTTTTGGCAACCTAAATATAATGGGTGCATAGCCTTTACAACATTACATTATAATTGCAAACCAAAATAGTCACTATCGGCTCCATGCTCTATTCAATGCCGGCACACACTAGCTATGCATCTTCAACTAACTGTAACTTTCACATCTTTGCATATCTACTTATGCACTCTTATACTAAGAATAAGTATAGTCTAACACCTTAACTGCCAGGGCGCATACCTTAATTCATCCATACACATGTGCGCTGATGCTCCGAGTCTCTGGTCCTCTATATGCTGTCCAATCGTCAATACTTAACTGAATTTTGATCTCTACACTTAGTGCACTGACTCCAAACTACTATATGACTTTGTTGCCATAATGATAACACTATCTATAGTCATATACTTTAGTATAGAGAACTTGCCAAAAAAATCTTGAGTCCAAAAGAGCACTTGAAATCACCAATAATTTCTTGCACATAGACTTGATTGCTTATAATGAGATTGCATATGGATAACAATGGATTTCTCTTGAACTTGTAAATGTCAAAATGGGGATCTTTCATGTCTTTCTATACTCATTTTTGGGTCCATAAATGATAGGTCAACCACAACTAAGGTGATAAAATGAAACACCCCCACATTAGACCTAGAGCCCACTAAAAACAACCCCAAAGGACTACACCAATTTGATCTAGTCCACATAGGAAAATTTTAAAATGGCCTTCAATATTCAAGAAGTATCAAGAGATTCAAAGAGAGAGAGAAAATATGAGTAGCAAATCAAGCATAAACACAATCAGATCTAGCAAATTACTAAAATAGGGTCCAATAGGTCTAAGATTCTAAATAAATGGGTGCTAAATTTTTAGGATAGTAAATTTAGCCCCACTTTAGAGGGACTATGAGGAAAAATCATGCTCATGACAAACTATATCAAATGCATAAGATGATCTCATCAAGGTCAAGGAGACAAAGAAACATCAAGACCCTAAGTGACTTAAGTCCTCATCAAATCCAAAATTGAGAGAGATAGAGAGAGACAGAGAGAGACAGAGACAGAGACAAAGACAGAGACAGAGATAGAGAGAGACAGAGAGAGAGATAGAGAGACAAAGATAGAGAGAGATAGAGAGAGACAGAGATAGAGACAGAGAGACAGAGATAGAGAGAGAGACAAAGAGACAGAGAGAGATAGAGAGAGAGAGAGACAAAGAGACAGAGAGAGAGATCACCTTAGGTCCAATATATTGTGTGTCTTATTATGAATCACACAAATAAGGTGCCATAAAAGATAACATTGAAATTTCTAGCAATTTTTGTGTACCATGCTAGTCAACTCATCAAGGATCTATCCTTAAGGAAAGTGTATCCAATAAGGGATTTATAAAAGGCATTACCTTTTAATAGGGAAGGTAAGCTTCCTTAGGGTTCATGAAAGGAAATGAAGGATATGTCCTTAAAGAAAGTGTATCTATAAGGGATCCAAAAGAGAGATTTATCCTAAGGGAAGGTAATATTCCTTAGTGATCAAAAAGAAAAATAGGATCCATCCTGAAGGAAAGTGTATCCATAAGGGGTCCAAATATAAAGCAACAGTGAAATAGTGTGTGTGTATGTGAAAATTTGAGTAGAGTGGATGTCCACATGTTAAAGAGATTGCAAATGCCTCAACAAGAGAAATTTATTTAATGAGGTGTACATGCATCCACAAATAATGTTTCCACTATGAAATGCCCCCCCAAGAAAGGAAAAATCAAGGGAAATAAACACATGACAAAAGAGAACACAAAAGGGATCTACCAACTTTGGGTTCAATATGGTCATTTGATAATTGTAAAATATTATGTCAAAATAAAAATTCATCATCCCCTAAAGGAAGTAAAACTACAACATAATGGAAGAAAAGTACATAAGAGTTATGAGAAGAGTCTTTTTTGACCAACATCATGGAGACCAAAAATAATAGGTGTCTACAGTTTTGTATCATCCCAAATAGACAACACAGAGGAACCTTTATAAACAATGGCATAGGCACAACTAAACATGTAACAACATATAGAAGAAGAGAGATAAAAATAGAAGAATATTTACAAGATGGTGATTCCTTTATCACCTTGTGCTAATGGAGAAAAAATAGTCATTTAAAGAAATATGAACAAAACACATTACAAGAACACATCATGGGGGAAGCACATTATGCAAGGAAAACACATAGGATCCACTACACAAGAGGAGCTAGTCAAGTGTATCATCTTCCTCCTATCT